>JAEANM010000757.1:0-32559 GCA_017656035.1 Myanophis thanlyinensis
CCCAGAGAACGTGGATTTTGGCAAACATGAGGATTTATCCGAGGAACCAAATCTTCCTTTCTTATGTATAGCACAGGATGAAATATTGTATATGTTGTCTATTATTAAAATAAATAAAATTTAAAAAAAAAAAAGAAACCAGAAGACTGCAAATTCTAAGGCACAGAAGCTACTTTTATTGAGTGATTTGGGGCAGTCACTATCTCTTAGTCCAAGCTATCTCACTGGGCTGCCTTTGTGGGAAAAATAGAAGGTGAGAACATCATGTATGCCACCTTAAGTTCTACAAAAAAGATGGGATATAAATCAAATAAATGAATAGGTTCTCACATTTTACATTAAATGTCTTATATGTGTACCCCAAATGTGAATGCAATCCAAAGCAGAATTTTTGAGGTTTCTATGTATTTTGCAAAGAAACAAATATTCACAATGAAAACCTAAGAAATATTTATAAGTAAACAGATATGAATATGAATATTCCTTTTGTTTGAATACATTTTAACAAAGTTTGGAACGGATGCTTTCTAGTGGGTAACCCAACTCTATAAATAAGAAAAGACAACCCAAGTCTCCTAATTTTATTATTTTTAATTTTTCTCTCTTTGCAGGAGTCCTGTTGAAATGGCATTAATTGCTGTGATTATCTCCATATGCATAGCTTTTCTGGATACAGGATGGGCAACAAAACCCACAACTTATCATAGTATTTGCAAACTAGTGAGTCTTCTGCAAACATGAAATAACTTTGGGATTTCTTGAAAAGAATGGGAAGAAGCAAGATCATTTATTTAAATGGTAGTTACTTAGATCCATCATCATCTATGAAGATTCTCAGTCATCCTGGTCATGGTTGTCCCACAGGTGCTTGTTCAAAAGGCAACAGGATTTCATTTTTTTCTTGAAGACGTTTCGTTTCTCATCCGAGAAGCTTCTTCAGTTCTGGCTGAATGGTATAATAATGGAAGGATTTTAACTGATTTATATAACTGAACAGGCTTCTTGAATGAGAAGCAAAACATCTTTAAGGAAAAACAAATAAAGTCCAGTTCCCTTTTGGAAAAGCACCTTTGGGACCGATCTATCATTATTTTTTCCTCATCATCCTAGTCCAATGTAGAAGTACCACTAGCTGCTATTGCTGCTTTCTTATAATGAAGTGCATTTCCAAAACTATATTTTAATCTAATATATGTGTTCATATACATATACATATGCAGTGGGAGCTTAATATAATATAATCTACTAATTGAGTCCCTGATCCACCCCAAATTAGCTAACTCTCATAAGTAGAGAGTCATTAGTTAATGTGGATGAGTCAATCAACTCTCACATTCATTTTTCTATTCCTATAACTTACCTATTACTGGTGGGGTGGTTGCATGTACTAACTACACAGTAAAGGGTCCCAATATGCTCAACTAAGGTTTGGAAGGCAAAGGATAAAAGTATAGTACTACTATATGCACAAAGGGAGAATCTATGACTGAATAGTTACTAGTCATGATTCCCATGATAATTATGCTACTGGGAAATGGAATTAAGCATTAAAGTTATTAATTTCTATCGTGGAAGATAATTACAGGTGGAAAAGTTTGAAAAACACCAAAGTAAAATGATTTCTTGTCACATTTATTAGCAGTTTTCCTTGAGTTACCCGGCTATAGAAGTTGATGTGTTAAAAAAAACCTTAAATCATGATTACTTATATAAGCATGCAGTGTCAAGGATTTATAGTTAAGACATAGAAGATACACACACACACACATATATATATACAAACAAACACACAACAGATATACACAATCATTCTTATCAAATAAGACATTCTCTATATTGAGCATTATCTCCCAAAATCAACATTTGATTTCATTTGCTACAGTAGTATCACACAGAGCATTTTAAAATGGGTATTTGATGATTCCTGGGGCTGCTTATTTATGACATGTAGTAACAAATGCATATTTACAACTATTATTTTTATCCTCTAAATAAAACCACATACTCCCTTTCAGACATGCACGTATATACAGAGATACAACAATAGAAAACTCATCTAGACAAGAATTCAGTTCCAGTTGAATCCAGGCAGAAAACACAACATGCATAGCACCTCATTATATACAAAGTTTATTTGAAGTTATAGAGTTGCCATCCACTTTTATAACATCCAGAAAAATTTGTTCCATCTTAGTACTTTTCTTATACTTCCTGTTACTTCACCAATTCATCCAATTCATATAGAAACTATTTCTTCTTCTGAAAGAAACATAGAATTATGGAATTGGAAAATATCACAAAATTAATTTAGTCCAACAGTTGGCAATGTACAGGAAACCCATGCCTTGAAGGTGACTCTAGTCAACTACTTGTGGATACACTTTTTATAGTGGAATCTGTACAAAAATGTCACATGGAGCATAATACTAGTAACTATATTGTAATACAGATAGTTCTTGTTTAGCAATCACAATTGGGGCCAGAAATTCAATTGTTGAATGAGGCAGTCTCTACATGAAACTGTGCTTATGATCTTATTTCAGCTTTCCTTTGCTTTGCAGACTTGTAAAAGCTGTAAATGAGAGGATTGGTTTCAAAGTGAATTTTTCACCATTGTGACTAAGAATGATCATTGTTCAAGGCAGTAGCTAAATGAAGACTACCTGTAAAATATTAAATATATTTTCCTCTAAATTTAATTCTACTTATGTATATGGCATTGTAGTATGGTATAATATAGCATGTCTTTAGTATCTGACCTCATCATTTCCTATATGTTTCTTGCTACAGAAAAAGAGAAGTGTAGATTGCAATGGGAGGAGGCTGAGTTCTGTCCTAGAAGACTTGCCTGTTGGGATAGAGGAACTCTTCTTGGATGCCAACATTATACAAACTCTTTCAAATGCATCTTTCATTCAATATCATGTCCTACAGAACCTCAGTCTACATGCAAATGGATTGGAACTCATTGAACCTGGGGCATTTCTTGGCATTAGGAATCTTAGTCTGCTAACTGTGTCAGACAATGCCCTCTCCCTCAATTATTCTGTAACAGCATCTGCTTTACAGACTTTGACTTACCTGAGGAAATTGGACCTCTCTGGAAACCAGCTTACTGAGCTTATGATGGGCAGATTGATCCAGCATTTGTCTTTTCTAGAATCCTTGTCTTTAGCAAGGAATGCCATCATGAGGCTAGATGACTCTCACTTCAGAAATCTGCCCAATCTGCAACATCTGGATTTACAGCAGAACTATATCTTTGAAATTGAGACTGGGGCATTTGAAAACATGCCAGCTCTGCAACAGCTTAACCTAGCCTACAACAACATACCTTGCATTGTGCAGTTTAATCTGATCCAACTTCGGATGTTAAATGTTAGCAATAATCACATTGAATGGTTCTTCTCTGAAGAGAATAATGCTTCTTTTGAACTGGAAACCTTAGATCTTTCCTACAACCAGCTTCTATTCTTCCCACTACTGCCCAAGTTAAATAAATTGCAGACTCTGCTGCTGACACACAACCACATGAATTTCTTTGGCAAATTTTTCAATAATTCAAACAGCTCAGTTCAGCTACTATTCCTAGATGGTAATATTATTAACACCACCAGCCAAAAACTTTGGGAAGAAAGCAATTATGGCAATCACTCTTCTTTAACATTTCTGGATATGAGCTGGAATGAGTTATCTTATTTTCCAGACCACTTTTTTGAAGGATTAATTTCCCTTCTTTATCTGAACCTCAGTCACAACTGCTTAAAGACACTGAACATAGAGGACAGGGAAATGCTGAATACTCTCATTGACTTGGATCTCAGCCACAACCTGCTTTCAAAGCTACAGATGAATTTGGGTTCTGAAGGCAGCTTAAGCAATCTCAGAAAGTTTAATCTTAGCACCAACCATCTACATGGCTTGCCACATCAATTCTTTATCCATGTAAGAAAAATCACTACAATTGACATCAGTAAAAACCCAATCCAAATCTGTTATCCATATAGTGCTACAAGCCCTGATTGTGTAACTTTTACTTATGCTAACTCCTTAAAGAACCTTGCATTGTCTGGCTGTAACCTAAGCATATTGCCCTGCCATTTCTTTAAGGGGACTTCCCTCACATATTTAGATCTTTCTAATAATCCTAGGTTGCTTATTAGTGGCTTGGGAAGTCTGAAAGATATCACTCCATCTATACAGGTGCTCTGTCTTAGGGATACTGGCCTTTCTGCTGCAGGCACAAAGATGGACTTTTCTGCATTTCAGAAACTGCTAAATTTGGATCTGTCTGGAAACAGTTTGGCATACTTCCCAGAATCCTTAATAGATCTTAAACTTTATACTCTAGATCTCAGGATGAATTTCTACCATACCTTACCTCAATACTTCATGGAAAAGCAACTTGGAAAGAGTTTGCGTGTGATCTACCTCAGTGAGAATCCTTATGACTGCTGCAAAATGGGTTGGTGGGACACTCTACAAAGCCATGGAACCATACGCATTGGAGACATGACTGATGTCACATGTAATTACTCCTCCAGATTCATCAGTGCAACAAATATACCTGAATCAGTTCACCATGATTGTAGGTGGCTAACAGCTAATATGGCTTTGTTGTATCTGGTGCTTATTCTTCCTACCTGTTTGACCTTGCTGTTTACTTTTATCATCATCTTTTTAATTTTCAGGGAAAAAATTCTTCAGATGCTAAAGAGCAGGCATAAGCAACCCTGCCCATATTAAAATTTGGTGGGCAGAAAGAAGCAATCTAATCTGTAATGTGTTTAGAAGGTTACATCTGCAGTCACAGATTTAGTTTTTAATAAACCATAATTTGTAGTAATGGTTTCCATGTTTAAAAATGACAAATTTTATATCTAAGCACATAATTGGCAGAGAGTAAAAGCCATAAAATTGTAGTATGGGTTAAATTAATACTAGGAAGAGAAGCCTTTATGGTCAAAAATAATGTATATAAGAGGTTTATGTTGCGAATAAGCCACAACTTTTGAATAAATCCAACTCTACAGCTTCTTGGGCAAAATTTGGAACTTTGTCTTTACAATACTCTAATCATCTTCAGATATTATGGCCAAGTTTTATTCTCTGGTTGTTTATAAATTTATAAATAAATTTAAAAAAAATTATTGCTATCTTCAGTGTTTTGATTAGACAATGCATTTTTTTCTGAGAATGAGAAGATAGTTAAATGATTTTCCATCTCAGATTTAATCACAATTCAAGAGATAAGTGCACTGTCTTATTGTTGAATGATATATTAAGAATATGTACCTGATAGCATAGATCCTGAAGAAAGTATGTTGATACTCAGCTTTCTATCTCCATCCCAGAGAGTCTGAATGATGGATGGAGATTCTGTCTCAGTACGAGGATGTGGGGTGCCATAGACTTCTGTTACACCTAAGCAAGTCTGTATAGCTCAGGGGTTTTGGATCTCCTGGTTACAGGAATCTTCTATTTTTGGTTCTGTATGGGGTGGTGTTGCCCCAGACCGATTCAGTGCACAATCTGGGGGTTCTTCTGGATTCACAGCTCTTTCTTGAAGAGCAGCTGGCAGCTATGGATAGGAGGGCCTTTACCTAGCTTTGTGGTATGAGTCAGTGGTGCCTATTTTTGGATTGAAGAGCCCTGCTCATGGTTATTCATGTCCTCATGCCCTCTGGACTGGACTACTGGTAGTCCTTAAATTACAACCATTATTGAGCCCAACATTTATGTTGTTAAGCAATACAGTTGTTAAATGAGTTCTGCCCTCTTTTATGATCTTTCCTGCCACAGTTGTTAAGTGAGTTACTGCAGTTGTTAAGTTAGTAACATGGTTATTAACTGAATTCGGCTTTCCTATTGAATTTGTTTGTTAGAAGATGACCACATTACCTCAGGACACTGCAACTATCATAAATATATGCCAATTGCTAAGTGTCTAAATTCTGATTATATAACCATGGGGATGTTACAAAGGTCATATGAATGAAAAATGGTCATAAGTCACTTATTTCAGTGCCATTGTAACTTCAAACAGTCACTAAAAAAATGATTGCAAGTCAAGGACTATCTGTATTGCAATGTGCTGTAGCTGGAGTTGCCCTTAAAGATCATTTGGAAGCTTTGGCTGGTGTAAAATAGTGTAGACAGTCAGTGATGTCATTTATTCAGTGTGTGATATCACAACTCAATGAGATGCATTGGCTCTTAGTGTGTTTTCAGGTGCAGTTCAGGATACAGATAGTCCTCAACTTACAACCACAATTAAGCCCACAATTTATCTTGTCAAAATTAGTTAAGTGAGTTTTGCACCATTTTATGACTTTCCTTGCCACATTTGTTAAGTGAATCACTGCAGTTGTTAAATCAGTAACACCTTTCAAAGGTGATCAAATGATCCCAAGACACTGCAACCGTCATAAATACTGGTAGGAGTCAGTTGTCAAGTATCCGAATAGAAAATCATGTGGCCATGGGGATGATGCAATGGTCATACATGTGAAAATGGTCATGTCACTCATTTCAGTGCTGTTGTAACTTTGAATGGTCACTAAGCAAGCTGTTTAAATTGAAGACTACCTGTACTGTTAATCTTCTTTACATCCTTTCATGATTTGGTACCAGGCAACCTGTGGGACTGTCTTATCCCAATTGCTTCTACCCATACCACTTGGTGTGGCAGAAGGAGCATACTTTAGGTACCATCAGCTAAGGAGTGTCAGCTGGGGGGCTCAGGAAGAGAGCATTTTCTACCATGGCATATACAATTTGGAAAAAAGTTTCCTTTGAGATTAGGTTAACTCCAACCCCCACTTTCACAAAGCTCTGAAAACTTGAAAACTTTTGGTCCGGGGTCCCAAGTATACAATAGAGGCTATCTCTTGTCTTCATTGATGATCATTTTGTGATGCTTGCCTGTTATGTGTTTTTATTTTTATATTATAAGTTTTATCTATTTTATTGTCAGCTACCTAGATTAATGTATGTAGTTTAGGATGCTACATAAAATAAATAAATATATATAACAGCAGGAACTGAACTGAACAGCAAGGTAGTCAAGAAAAATACGACAGAACTGCTTACAGTATAGTAAAGTTTGTCCTAACTGAAAAATACTATCATCTATATAGCAAATAGGTTCATTTGGGTGATCTGAATCTGATTAACAACACAGCAATTTTCAAAGTGCAAAGTCTGCTTTATGAAGATTATCAAATGAAGAACAGATCGATTTACATTAGACATGTTTTCTGTGAGACTTTTCCTATTGTGCTATAATGCTAGCAGTTGGTGTTGTGGCAAAGGATTAAACTGCCATTGTCTGAGGAAAGCAAATAAGCTTTCGGTAAACGTGGATTTATGTTGCCTCTTTGAGGCCTTCCTGTGGTAGAGGTTTCCTTGCAGGAAAACCACATGCTGAGTAAACCTCAACTCTCTTATTCTGACGAATACACATCCTGAAGATGCGTAGATGCATCTTAGTTCATCTTTTATTTCTGAAATCTGAGGTCATGTTTCCCATTACTAAGAAATAAGCCCTAGTACAAGGAAAAGAGCAATTTATGATGTTTTTTTCTTGACTTTACCCATTTCTTAGTAACTGTGAAATAATGCAACTGAAAGTAATGATTTTTCTTCAGAAGAATAATACTGTTTTTTTTCTTGTAAAACAGATATGCAAATTTGTTATGCCATATATAGAAACAAGAAAGATTAACTGGATGCTTTTGGTTCAAGCAAAATCCACTTTAGTTCTGAGTATTGGAGAAGAATATTACAAAGCTAATAGTGTGATATGGCAATTGAGGAGTGGGATATTACAGAAATTATAAAGATATTTACCTAATAAGAATATTATAAACAAAGGTGGTTGGAAAAAAAGGGTGGGATAGTATTACTATTATAATGTAGTATTATACTTTTGCTAACCTAATTAGATTTTAAAGTCTTGGATTACTATTATTGGAAACTATACTTATAGAAGTATGCTGTAGTACTATTAATTCATTTAAATATATTCCATGAAGTCTGTATAGCCTATGTTCAGCAATGAACATAGGAAACAATAGCTGTATTTAATGGAAGAGAACACCACTTAGATTTCAAATTCTTCACAAAGCTGTACAAAAAACATAGCATTCACCACAATCATTACGACTTTGTGCGCATTCATGTACTTCCTAGCCAGCCCATTTGTGGTGAAAATGAGAATGAAGGCTTCTTTATTGCAGAGATGGGATGGGTTTATTTGCATTATCACATTTGAGTCATATTATAAGAGTCTTGTGCAATAATGTCTAACACTATTAACACTTTATATCCCTTGCCTTTTGCCACAGATCTTTAGTTTCAAGAACAGACTACACTGGTACACAACTGTTCAAGTGTGTTTTGTACAGAGATAACATTCACCAAATAAAACTTGCCCTTTTTACATTTGGCTAACCTCAAAGGGCTGTTTCCACTTTCCAGATGGCAACAGTTCTTTTGTTCTCAGTGGCTTTTGTCTTTGGTCTTTCTTAAATGCTGTAGCTGCTTTCTACCACAGTGTTATTACTGTTTTATGTACTGCATTTCTAGAATAACTGAGAGTCCGGTACTAAGGAAGAGAAACATATAGGAGATATTGTGGCTGGACATAACTCTGCATTAATCATAAAATTGATTTGTTTGGATGTTGGCTTAAATTACACAGTCACTGTAATTTGCAAATTATGTACAGAGCATTTGTGGCTTATTCAGTGAAATGATAAACAAAATATTACTTTACATGATTGCATGTAGACATTTTGAGAGTTTGAAAGATAATAGTGTTAAAAAATTAAACTTTTAAGCATTTAAACACTTAAAAGCAGGACCAAACTGGCATAATTTCCATTAAATTTTCCCTTAATAAAGTTGTAGTTTTGTTCAAACAACTTAACAAATATTTCCAGTAATCTATGCATTTTAATTATTGCTGTATTCCAAGACTCCTGTTTATAAGTTTACAAAAAACCATCAGAATCAATTACACATGTACCTAGCACAAATATGATTGATAAAATCATAGATTGAAATACCCATTGTCCAGCAACAATCTTTACAATAAATTAAAAGTTCTGCAAAAAAGTGCTGTCTTAACTATTTTAATGAAGGCTGCCAGAGAGGGGACCATTTAGAGAGGGTACTATATGGAGTTACATTCCTGATTATCATCACCATATATCTAATACTGTATCTCATTTAGAACCAATATATATATTGTCCAGTGCTTCATGTAGATTATAATCATCGTAATAATAGCAATAATAATAGAAAGTATTAAATCTTGTTTTATTCCAAATGGGACAAAATGCAGTCAAATCTGCAGAAAAAATAAATTTCAGTTAAATTTCAGTTGAAGATTAAAACATATGCTTTATTGGAGATCCATTTTGTAAAAGATGCTTGATTATCCAGGTTTCTTGCACTAAACAGGGGCTGATCAACTAAATTATATTACAACTAAACTTGTAATATCAGGAATTATTGATATTCCTTAGAAAACAATATTTTGTCACACCAAGACAATGTCACTAAAATGTATTTGTTTCTATTTTTTTAGTCATCAGAATATATAATTCTTAAGGATAATACTTAAGGATAATTCTTAAGAATACTTAAGGATAATTTCCAAATTACGTACTTGATATTGCAAACTGTTTTGATAAATAACAGAAATTCATTTTAAGTGCAAACATTTGTCCTAAATAGATTTTCAGATGAGAAAACACTGCCCTCTGGAGAACAAATGTTGGAGTTTTTTTTAAAATATCTTTAATACATATCATTACTGACATTTGCTAAATATTAATAATAAGCTGCAAAGATATATATTTATATACATATGCCCAATTCTTCTTTTATCTGTTTATTTAGCTTATGGCAAATACACGGACTTATAATAGCTCAAATGTTAATGTCCAGTCCACCCAGCCATTGAAGGACAGGGTGGTCTATGTTGAAAAAAATCAGACATTGGACTGGTGTAAGCTCTTGATGGACATTTGGACACAATGTGATGGATATTTTGTCAAGGAGCACTATAGCCACACTGAGGGGCAGAGACAAGACTCCACTTAAACAATGAGTCCTGTCAGACACCATGTTGGGTACAAGTCCTGTTCAGAATTGACCAATACTAGTGAGGAAGGTCAAAACCTGGCACCTTTTGTGTAAGGTCATCTACATAACTGCCTGTATCTGGGCGTTCAGAAGCCCATTTGGCTTTCCACTATGTGTTGATGTCAAAGTTGTTTGACAGCTGTTGAGTGAGTGCCAGAGAGGACTTCCTAGATTTAAGCCTGCCAATTGACAGATGAGGAAGATCAGCGTGCACAGGAAGAATTGGGTTTCTCATAATTCTTCTCTTAAATAGGATACATTCGGTTATAACAAGTCATTAAAAACACTGTTAACATGTAAGATGGCTGAAATTCTATGGATCAGATTTTTGGTAATTTTTTTTTCCCATCTAAGTACAGTATTTTTAATCTCAATATAAATTATTTGAGAATAAAAAGAATCTGCCTTTCCAAGCACAAAATTGTTTGTGCATATATACTAGTTTCCTTGTGTCATTATGAGTATCTCTGACCACGTAGCAGCTAGCCTCAATGTATTCACATGACAGAAGGAAATTGGTGGATGTGCTCACTTCATTTATGCCAACATAGGGAACTGCTAGGGCAAACAACTAAAAATGTTTTTTTCTTTCCAGCTGACATGAATATAATTTTAGTAATGGAAATTGTTTCTAAAATACCAAAAGAATCCTAGTTGCTATTGGGATCCAATAATGCTTTAATGAGATGTCCTTTCTCTAAATGAAAATTATAATTCAAGAATCCTATATATCCTGAAATGGGTTGCTTCTTCTTCACTTAAGGTGTGGATGAAGAATTGGAAGCTGCCCAAAATGTATTCAATACTATGTCAAAAAATGGAATTTCAACATCCAAAAAGCAAAACTTTATGTGGGAGGTGGAAGAATTGGATTTAAGAATGAATTACTTTTTTAAACTGATTTTAGTTCTCTGAATATTCAGACATTTCCTTTATTTAGAAAATTCCTGGTTGAGGAAGCCTTTTTAAATCTAGAGTGCTCACAATAGATCTTGGCAAATAAGTTGTACCCCATTGATGCAATGTATATGCCTATTGCAAACATGTCTAATTTGAAATTGAATACTTTCAGATGTGTTTTCATGTACAGTTAGTCCTCTAGTGACACATCTTTTGTTATCAGCAATTTTGCTTAGTTTCTGGTTTAAACAAGGTTCCATTTCAGGGATATTGTGTTGGATCATGCACTATGCCAATTCATAAGTATAATAAGTGCCATTTTGTGCTTGTGCAATGGACAAAATGGCAGCTGCTATTCTGGTACCTCTGTCTGCATAAAGTTTATTTAAATCAATGCTTACTTAATGGATATTTCCTGTACCAATATAAGAACTAATACAGATTTTCTACTCAAGACATTCATGCTCTATACACACATTTTTTTCATATAGTTTTAATATAAATTTCAGAATATTTTTAAACGTCAAGCAAAGAAAAATGTCAATCATTTTGACAGTACACAATGCTATCATTGATAACTTTAGTCAAATGTTACTAAAACAGAAAGTACATTTAATTTATAAACAGTCCCTGAAAATCCCCATAAGCTTAGTTTTGCATTAAAATTCATCCTCTGTTTCCGTATCCCACTCACACGCTTCAAGCTCATCTTGTGGAAATTCCACCTCTACATTGTAGATAAAATCTGGGTCCTCTTTTCTTTTTCTGTTCTTTTCAAACAACTCATCCATAATTCTTTTCCTTTGGGCTAGCTCTTCATCATTCAGTTTATTTAGGTCCTCTTCTGGATCAACTGTTTCATTCTGCTCAACTTGTTTCAAACTCTGACTCAGAGTTTCTCCTTGCAGGTGGCATCTCAACAAATTGTGTAACTTTTTTAGCTGCTCCAAGGATACCCCTTCTAAATATGTTTTGTGCCGAGGATTATTCTTTAGCTGCTCTGCCGCTCTGCTGCAATCTATATGAAAGGCCAAAATAATGATTATACTTTTAAAAATCTCTAAAATAATTTTGGAAATCTGAATTAGAAAGGTTTTAAATAAAACAAACTTTAAACCTATTTCCCTCTTACCATTTGTGTTTAAAAAATACAACACATGGCCATGGCAGCATACTTCAAGATACAATATAATGGTGGAATTCTGGAATTATTTCAATGTTTTGTAAATACTCAATGTTTTGTAAAGTAAAGATGTCAAAATTAAGAACAGGTCCATGAGACGTTGTTACAGTAACAGCCCTGTGGTTTTGAAAAGATACAACATGGCAACTAATTCAGACACTTGTTCCATGAAACACCTTTCTAAATGGTTCCCAAGCCTTTAGAATTAATGGTCAGGATGTATTGAGAACAAGCTAGGTCAGTCCTAATGCTGTACGAATTTAAACAGCTAATTCCTTTTAGAAATGGGGTCATACTATGTACATTCGTATTGTCTTAATATACCTGTTTAGTATAATATAGATAATAAAATCACAATTATAAAATTAAGTGAGCGAAGTATGGGAAATCAATGAAACAATTCCATTCCCAAATAAACGCAGAAAAAATGGACACCGAACACGATACATGAGAAAATACCAGTGATAAGTTTGAAATATATCATATTGTACCTGAGAATTTGGTAAAATTCCGGATAGGCATGATGCGCTTGCGCAGATTCTTCTTAAACTGATCTTCATAGATCAAAACAATAGATGGAGGCTGAAACTGGATGCCACACTTTTTGGCAACATAAGACATCGCAGCTTCTGCCTGTGAAGCTCAGCAAGGAGAGATCCCAGCCATTTCGTTTTCTTCTGAGAAAACTATTCTCGGGATAAGTCAGCGCTGCACTTAAAAGGAACACCGCGCGATTTTTGGCGGTTTACTGGAGCGTTCCGCGTAGCGTCGTTCGTCGGGAAGTTAAGGGGCCAGGCCGGCGAGCAGAGGGCTTCCCGCGGGCGTCTCATCCAACACTGCTCGAAGTTGCAATTTTCTTTCTTTTTTTTTTTTTTTTGCCGTATGATCAGGTTATTAATTAAAGCTGCTCTTCTTCCGTAATGACGAGCGCGCGGCCCAGGGGCGCAAGGAAGGAGAAGGTAGAATAGGATAGGATGCCTTGCAGCGAGGAGGAGAGGGTGCTGCTGTCAGGCCAGCCAGATCTCCGCTGAACAGATGCCTATTGGAAAGAAGGCGCTGTTCCAGGCGGATGAAAGCAGCGCTTTCCACTCTTGACTTGGTTGACTCGTCGATCCTGCCGTGGCTCAGCCCGGCTTCCGCTAGAACCGATTTGCACTAGATCTGCGGATTGAACTCTCTCGCTCTGCTTTCTGAAACCGTTTGGGGATGCGGGGCTCCCTGTGAAGAGACGCCGAGACTGGAGCCCACGCTTCCCCTCAAGAATCGCCGCTGGGAGGAGCATATAACGATCATTTGGTCGCGGCAGGAATTCATTTGCAGGTGCTTGGAGACGCGCAGCGTTCATTTCCACGTTGCGAAGGCCAGTCCCGCGTTCAGCTCTCGTTTGGGCGGAGGAGTGTAGCTTTTGAGACTCGGACCTTTAGAAGCCCAGATGATAGTGGTTTCCGGGTACTTTGATGCGGATCACCTAAGAGCGCGTAGGTTTTTAAACTCCAGAATTCCTCAGACACAGAAGAGATTGTGTAATGTTCCAAAAGCTTGTATATCATTAGCAGTTTGTGCCCTTTGGGTGGGTCCTAATAGCGCTATTCAGCTATATATTAAAAAAAATAGATTGACATAACTGTAATTTTTATTGCATTCAACAGCTAGGTTAACTCAAAGTAGCACAATCTGCTAGCAGCTAGCAGTTATTATTTTATCCCACCGCACATTGCTTTTCCTTTTCTCTCCCGTCGCTTAAGACTTGTGGACTTCAACTCCCAGAATTCCTCAGCCAGTAAAGCTGACTGAGGAATTCTGGGAGTTGAAGTCCACAAGTCTTAAAGTTCCACTCATCGCTTTAAATGCAGCAGGGCGTAGCTATCGCATCTGGCCCTCGGCATTGCTGTCTAAGAATTGGCCTGTAATGAAGGGAAACATGCAAAGATTTGTGACGCAATCTGGATTCTTCTTTACAAGCCGCTTTCCCCTTTTTCAGTTCTCCGGGGGTTTCTCGCGTAGCGGGAGACAAACATTACCACAGGTATTATTTTATCTGCTGCATGTTTTTCAGTCTGGCTGAGGCGGGACAGTCCTAAGGAGGGGACTTCGTTGTAAACGGAAGGGAGAAGAGCGCCTGTGAGAAGTAGGGAGGATTGTACAGTATTGCCGGGGTTGCGTTATCTTTTGTTGAAAAAAGAGTTGATAAAGAGCTTTCCCTCCACTGCCCTCTTCTCTCACTTGTCTGAGGGACTAGAGGGCGCAGGCTGAGCAACTACCTGAGACACGGCAGGTTAGTCGGGAATTGTGCAGACTAATGCATTAGGTGTCTATTTTGAAACTGTACTGAGCTTGTGGTAATTATTCATTATGGGTTTAGTCGCATGTCAGACTTTCCCCTGGTTAATTGTATCATGGAGTAACAATTAACTTTTTTACTGAGCCATAAAGTTCGCAATTGATAGGTTCACATAGCAGCCTGGCTGGTATAGTGTTGCACTGGAAGACCAGATTCTAGTGGACTCTGCCATAGAAACTAAGTGACTTTTGGCCAGTCAGACTTCTGTACTTCACAGTTATTGTTCTGAAGTTTGGTTGTTTGCTTGCAGATGTTTCAGTATCCAAAGATTTAACATCAGTGCTAGTCAGTGTGGGGTTTGTTCCTTCTTTATAAAGTAGCTTGCCCTGCCGTGGTTGGTGGGTAAGTTCTGGTCCGTTTTGTTTCTTTCCTAGCATTGTGTTGTCTCTTGAATGGTGTGTAAATTGGATTGTTTCTGTGGCAAAAGAAACATGAAAATTGCTAATTGTCATGTACAGACTTAACCACTGTTTCAACTGGGAAACTCTGAACGTTTTAGACCAAGCCAAATCCAAAAATGCTAGGGTATTCCTGGAAGTTTGGCTTTCAGACAAATTGGCCATCAATAGACACAGCCCTGCCAGTACCCAAATAAGCAGGAATCAGTGCCAGCTAAACATTCAAGCAGAAAACAATACCGTAATCAAGAAACTAGCAAGGAGAAAACCACACCCCCACCAACATTGTCAGGACAAGCTGTTACATACAAAAGGAGCAAACTTCACACTGACTAGCACTGATGTTATCTAGTTAGGTAATAAAACATCTGCAAGCAAACAATCAAGCCCAGAGAGCATCAAGGACTCCACAGTTCAACTCTGAGCTACAAATATTTTCTTCTATAAAAATTTATAGGAAAAATAGAAGTTGTTGAAAGCTGTTGGGATGCACATCTAGCTAAAATCCAATAAATGAAAGATAGTTGCCTGGTTTATGCTTCATATAAAATGAACTCAGTTTTTCTTAGAGTTCCCTCAGTATTAACAAATGGCCTGATTTTTGCAACTGCAGCCTGTTAGATTCTCAAGTAGGAACTTTTCTGCTGGGCAATAACACTAGCAAGTGTTATTGATAGTTTCAGTTTGATTATTTGATGTGCATATAAATACTTGGGAAAATAATCTATGGAAGAATGCATGGCCATTCTTCCTTTGCAAAATATGTACTAGTAAAAGCTCACTTGGAAGTTGCAATCTGGTAATATGGACATATCTATGTTGTTTTGGAAGCAATATTTATTAAGCAGATTTATATGGCCACTCAACACATGATGATTGTGTATAGATGGGTTTTCATTGCGTTTTGGGATTTTTTTAAAAAAACTTCTGGTATAGTCTAGAGTCTGGGATCCTTGGTGTTTTCTCACTCAAGTATTCCAAGCCTTTCCCCAGTTAATACATATTTGACTTTTCAAATATAGTCAATGTCGATTAGGCGCAACCAACTTTTGACATCTATTTTGTTGATAAAAATGTCTTTAGCAGAATATTTATTTTCTACAAAGAAACTTTTTATTTCAATGGATGTTGTATTGCTCAAGTATAAGAGATGTACCAGTGTTTTTGAAATGCGAGTCAAAGTATCCAAATTCAAAAGTACTTATTTTATTGCATATATACAAATGAACATATGATTGAATTGTGATGTATTTATACATAAGAAATGATTTCATATACAGTGTGAGGTATGCTGAGATGCACACAAGCAGTTTATAACTTTAAAATCCTATCACCAGAGAGTGCCTGTACTGGACAATTTTGAAGCTTTATAGGAAGAGCTATAGAATTTAAGAACTTACCTTACATGGAATTAATTCTTATTGTCATTTGCATAGTTATGTAACGAAATAATTTGTACTATAAAAATATTCTGTATATTTGTTACAATGTGATTTTTTTGTCTTGCAGGTTTGATTTGAAATGTACCAGTAGAAGAAAAATGTGTTCTTTTAACTGGGATATTCTCTTTCTGAAATTTTTTAGTCTATGTTTAATGCCTGAATTTTTATGTAAGTTACAATTTGAATAAGAATGGCTACCTCAACAATGGAACTGTCTAAGTATGTCTCCAGTTTTGTGATAGCTGCAGGCCTGACACAAAAGTAAACCAGGTCTTGAGGGCCTTCTATAATATCTACAAAAGGAATGGAGCATCTTGTTGTGGGAAGCTTGTGGCAATGAAGCCAGAAAACTTCTAATTTATATTGGAAGTTGGGGCTGCTGGAAATTTGGGGACAAGATATTTTCTATAGTAGGTTGGACTAAAACAGTTTGCAACCACTGTTAAAGGATTGTTTTCTGCTTTCTTCAAGAAAGAAGTCTTTTTATATTTATCACAATATCAGTAATTTCATTTCTGTTCTGGATTAAGGACGTAAGAATATTGAAATTTTGAAAGTGTTATATTCTGTATTATGCTGTTTACAAATGATCACCTATTGTTTAAAAACAGTAAAGACTTTTCTGGTTTTAATTTCTGGTTTTAATAGATGCACAGAACACATGTCCTGAGATCACACAACAGCTTTTGAAAAATGGCTTTCATAGGTTAGTTATGACAATATTGATCAGTGTCTTTTAACAGTGTTTCAGTAAGGCCTGAATCTATCACTTTTGCATTTTTCTGATTATATCTGATCAGCAAATACATTTTTATTTAGTACTTTTAGATGGGGCACACAACGTACTTGGCTATTCAAAGCAGCTTTTACATGATTGGGAACAGTTTCTTTGAATTAATTTTTAATATTTTAATTCTATGAATTCAATTTTCAATCCTTATGCTTAAAATTCTGAGGAATTTTTCTTTTGTTATCTAAGTATGATTTTGGGTGGAAAATATATACTTTTAATAAACAGTTAAATGAACAATTGAACGATGTTGAAATATATTTCTGATACATATGGAATAAGGTGACATAATTGCTAATATTAAACTTTATTATAAATTCCGTCTGCTTAATTGAATGGATATATATGGAGCTCAGTCTACAAGTTAGTTATTAGAAGTTACATTAATGCAAAATGAATTGGGCTGCAACAATCTCAGCTTTAGGTCCAATCATTTACATTAAATTCTGTGAGTTCAAACGATAATGAATGAAAGCTTTGCTTAAGCATAACAATTTACAGTAAAATAAAACCTGATTAAATTGATAATTGCAGATTTACAATATTTAAATCTTTACACAGAGATATATAACTGGTATGTTTGGAGATGCTTTGTATTCTCCACAAATCTATTAAAATCCTTTTTCTTTGTTTTCTACTTTATGGTAGGGATCTCTTGATTAGAGTAGATTTTGGTATCGCTAATGAAGACCTTGAAAGTTGTAGTCTGGCAATTACAGTACATCTTCCAAGTGGTTTATATGTGGATCCCTATGAATTGAAATCTTTACAACAGCATAATATCACTGAGGTATGATTTTGGGGTGACATCAAGATCAATTTTGCATTGAATACAGCACAAAACAATTAGCAATAAATATGTAATATTTCTGGAAATGTTGAAAGATAGAACAAAATGTTATTTTTTATGCTTTTTATGAAGTTTTGGGAAAAATATACATTTTTCACATTCTTTCCTTTTTATATTCTTTTTTTTCTAATTAATAAAGTACATTATTTTATGGCTCCTATACCCATCATGTTTATCAACAATGTAGTAGGTTGGATAGCTTTATCAGAAAAAATCAGATTAGGAAGAATTCAATTATAAATCTGAAAATACACTGAAGGTAAAATTCCAACAAGTAAAAAAGACAATATAGATAAATGGGCATTTTAAAATTACTTTTAATCATTTAAAAAAGAAAAAAGCAAGCAAAGAATTTATAGAAGATGTACAATTAGCACTATATCACTGATGAAAAATTAAAATGTATTTATTTTAAGGTCATTTTTAGTAAGAAAAATTTTTAAAGGTTTTTTTCACTCTCTGGACCAATTGTACTGGTTCCACTATTTTGTTAATTCCACAAAAAAGGAGAGATAATAAAAATTATCTAAGAAAGGCACTGATCAAGAAGTACTTCAAATTATATTACAGAAATCAGAGAAATCTTAAAAGATGTAAAAACTATGTTGGTTAGGATGATAAAATAAATGCAGAATTTCAAAGAAATAGTCACAATGCAACAATCGGAAGAACTATACAACAAGTATGTAAAATTACCCCATGTTATAATTTAAAAGAAAACTGGTATAAAGTGTTTTATAAATGGCATAAAACTCCATTAATAATTGCCAAGATAAATTATAATTAATGCAGGAAATGCCATAAGACAAGGACCGTTTTACCATATATGATAGGCATGTGCAGAAACTCAAACTACTAGAAAGAAATACACAGTACTATTCAGAAAATTTTAGAAATCAAACGAATTAAACCACTTTTTTATTAGGCATAATTCCAAGATATCAAAAAAGGGAAAAATCACAATTGACTGAGATATGCATTTACGCTGCAAGGACACATTTAGCACAACACTGGAAAAGAGATGTATTATTACCAATGGTACAAGGCTGGGAATTTAACCTCAGACAATATGCAGTAATGGCAAAATTAACAGCATATATTCATGATAGAAGTTTGACCAAATTTATCTATATGTATTACATTTTACACAGCAAGGCAAATATAAGCATTTACAGTATGGTTTTTTAAGGGAAACAGTATTCACCAAAAAACTTAAATCATAATGTCTGAAAGATCTATATCCTGACGCTTTAGAGAAGAAAAAAAAATTCTTCTAAAAAGTGGTACAATATCTGTATCTTAATAGTAGTAATTCAGACATTTGCAACTGACTCATATTTATGACATTTGCAGTGTCCTATGGTCATGTGGATTACATTTTGCAACCTGACAAAATCAATGAGAAAGCTAGATTCACTTTTAACATCCGTTACTAATTTAACAACTGCAATGATTCACTTACTTAACTATGGCAAGAAAGGCCATAAATGGGACGAAACTCACTCAACAACTGTCTCACTTAGCAACAGAAGTTTTGGGCTCAATTGTGATTGTAAGTTGAGGACTACCTGTATTACGGAGAGAGTGAAAAAAACACACTTATACAACTAATCCTCTGCTTAGAACCATTTGTTTATTGATTGTTCAAAGTTACAAAGGCATTGAAAAAAGTTACTTATGACCATTTTTCACACTTAAGTCCATAGCAGTATCTCCATACTCACTTGATCAGACTTTGGGGCACTTGGTAATTGACATGTATTTATGACTGCATGTGGTCATCATTTTTAACCACCTCAGCTGCTTTCTAACAAGCAAAGCCAATGGGGGAGCCAGACTTGTTTAATGACCGCATGATTCACTTAACAATTGGATTGATTCACTTAACTGTGGCAAAAAAGGTCCTAAAAAGGGGGAAAATTCAATTGCCTTGCTTAGCAATGGAAATTTTGAGCTCAATAGTGGGTCATAATTTGAAGACTACCTATATAGGAATAATAGGGTTAACTTTGAGACTTTTCAGTATGGTACCATTCCCTACATAGGATTCTAATATAAATTATGTATTACTATAAATTATGTAATTTTCATTATCATCTGTTCTTTTTCCATAGGCAGTGGTGATTGCAGATGAAGTAGATTTGGAAGTTCCTGAGTATTTAGCAACTGATTCTTCTGTTCTTGTTTACATGAGACCCGATCCTAAGTGCACTACCTGTTTTAAAGCATTATTACCACTGCACTGCCGGTATTACCGACCCTCAGAAAGTAATGGAAGAATCCTCGTTGTCTTGCAGAGTACAGAACTAATGATCCATTGCCAAAAATGTACGTGATTATTATTGACAAGGAATTTAAAACTGGTAGTCTTGATTCAAAAAAACTTGGGGAGAAACAGTTACATACTAAAGGAAGCATTAGGGAGATACTTTCATACAGTAAAGTAATGCTGACAGTCTAAGAATAATCTGTTCTCTGAGTGCTGCATTTAAACCGTCCTTTCTTTTTGCTCCTCTTAGCTTTTTTTTCAGTGACCTGTCTGAAAGAAACTGAAATAGAAGCGCCATGTTCCCAGAATAATCTAGATGTATGCTACTGGAAGAGCATGAAATATAAAATGGTACATTCATATTTCTTCTATGCTTTGGTTTTTCTTCAAATATATACTTCTATATCTATTTTGAAATGTTTATTTTATTTTAATGCCATTCCATACAGAGTTATAGCTGATTAAAAAAAGTTGCTTATAAATCTAAATTTTGCTAAAATGATTAAATTTTATTAAAAGTGTTTCACTAATTGACTAGATAACATCAGTGCTAGTGAACACAATCTTAAATATGAAACATATTATTTAAAATATTAAACATAACTTTTTAGTTCAAAGTAAAAAGATAACGATTTCCATCCAATCACACTTCTAAATTGTTCTACTGCTGTGGAGCAGAATTCTTAATGCTGCAGCCATTCATATTTAGAAATAAAGTTCAATGGCAACCATATCTGAAGAATTTTATACAAATTTGTACCATAAAAGAGATTATTGCAAGGAACTCTTGAAAATGGAAACTGAAAGAATTGTTAAACTTATATGGGTGTTCAGGTACACTTCACAATACGTTTTGAACAAAAGTTATTTTACTAATCTTCTAATTTGTATTTTTTATAGCTAAGTAAAGAATTGGAACTGCAGGTACCAGTTGGACTCAAACATCACTTTGCCTTGGTTTGTGCAATAACCCTTATTACCACAGGACTCTGTTCCAGTGTTATCCTTTCAGCTTTATGCAGATATGGGCCCATTCCTTGCTGGATGTAATATTAAACAAGCTTTTATTATTGAAATCATGGAAAGGCTGTCAAACTCTCCAAATTATAGATAAGAAAAGAGAAAGCTTGGTCATGGTAGCAAAAGTTGGGGCTGATACTTGGTGACACATAACTTGCTCTTTTTCAGGGTGAATTATTCCCAACTTGGCCTTTTGGGTCTGTCAACAGTTCATTGGTCACTATTGTAACCAAGATCTCTTTGCTTCCACTTTTCCCAACTTTATGGACAAAGTTTGACTTCAATTAATATGAACAAATTATAATTTGAGCATGGTCATTTGAACTTTGCTGATTTGTTCTATGATCTATTCATTTGTTTCCTTGGCTGTACAGGTAGTCTTGCCTGTGTTTTGCCACAACTGTGGCAAGGAAGGTTGTAAAATGGGATAAAACTCATTTAAGAAATATCTCACTTAGCAACAGAAATTTGTGGCTCAATGGTGGTTATAAATCAATCACTACTTGGTTTTTGAAGAATTTTGTCCAACGCTGTATTTAAACTCTCTTTATCCTGCTTTTTCAAAGGCCAGCTTTTGTTTCCATAGAGTGTTATAGGAAATGCTTCCCTTGTAAGAATTATAGAAAATACTGAATATTTATAATGTTTTATGAAGAGTATACGTCTTCAAATGTTCTTGCAAATACTACTTCAGTTTTCAATCTAAATTCATGTAATTTAATTGCTTTCAACATGTACTAGATCTATCTAAAATTAGTTCCCTCTAAAACATTATTTTTTAAAACATTTGTCATGTGGTATCTTTCATCACTGGATAATAAATTGCTTGAATATTGGATCTTTTGTTCTCTCTACAACATGCTATGTGATAACTGAGGCAAAGCTACAGCTACTGCACTACTTCAAGATTAATTTGAACAATGTTCTGTATTTGCTTGGATTATTTTGTCACCGAATTAAGAAGTTGCGACGTTTAATGAAATATTAGCTGTAAATCTATTTATATTATCCATGGATCCAAAATCTTTTAGGATTTTATTGGCTGAAATTTACTGGAAATGGATGTAACAATTACTGGAAATGACAGCATGCACATTTCTTTACCTCCTAATATTAATTCCACTCAGATATATGGGGGAATAACAAAGATAATGATTGTACTCAGAGCCACAGATCTAGCATTTCACAATATTGGGTCCTTTAAAAAGGTGACAAATGGACTGGGGATTTTGCTGTTCCATGCTCCAAACTTTTATGTATTTTAAACTGCAGTTAAGAGGAAAAGTATGCAGAAAGTACCAGACCAGGGACATCAGGTCTAGACAGCTGTTTGACATCTAAATTATGTTATTATTTCATAAACCTAAAACTTCTGTGTAATGCAAGAGAAAATAGCATGATGGCAGGTGCTACTTAAATTCTCAAGCAAGAAGAGGCAGAAAGATCCTTATAACTGTTACCAATGCTGAATATTTTGTTTCATAACAGTCAAACTCTTGGGTTATCTACAGTATTGGGGATGGACTTAAGTTATTTTTATAGTCAATCCAATAAAAGTTAACAGGGGGATGAGATTTTTGGTACCTGGTTTTTTTCACTAAACATTTCTTTTGTTCTGGTTTTGGCTTGGTGTGCTGGTTATTTTTCTTTTCATTTGGTGATTCATTTTCAAGTTTTTATCAGTGCTTTACTATTGATTTCAGTTTACATACCCACTAATGGTGATAAGTTAGAGTAGGGGTGTCAAACTTGATTTCATTGAGGGCTGCATTAGGGTTGTGTTTGACCTCTGGTGGCGGGCGGGCATGGGTGTGTGTGGCCAGAGTGGGCGTGGCCAGCTTGACACCAGTCATGTCAGGGGCGCCTCTGGTGGCCTGAGTGCTCTGCCAGTGGAAATGGGCTCCCAAGCTCCATATTCAGCTGCGATGGCCTCCTGCAACTCTCTGCAGTGAAAACGGACTCGGGTGGGTCACCCATGGCCCTCTGGAGCTCCGTTTCCACTGGCAGAGGCACAGTGGGCCAGTCCTTCTCTGTTTCCAGGGAAGCCCCATGGGCCAGATCTAAGCACCCTGTGGGCCGGATCTGCCCACAGGCTTTGAGTTTGAAATCCCTGAGTTAGTTTATATTTAGAAATACATTGATATTTATACAGGCAGTCCTTAACTTACAACCATTTATTTAGCGATCGTTCAAAGTTACAAAGGTACGGAAAAGTAACTTACTCACACTTACAACCATTGCAGTGTTCACGGGACCAGAAGTCGGGGGGGGGGAGGGGGGGAAGGCTTGGCAACTAGCATGTATTTATAACAGCTGCACTGGGGGAAATCCATGTGATCACCATTTGTAACCTTCCCAGCTGGCTTCCAATAGCCAAGTCTATGGGGAGGCCAAATTCATTTAATGACCACATGATTCACTTAACTGCAATGATTCAATTAATAACCATGGCAAAAAGATCATAAAATGGAACAAAACTCAGTTAACCAACTTGCTTAGCAACAGAAATTTTGGGCTCAATTGTGGTCATAAGTTGAGGAGTATGTCTATTCATTTTGAAACAATATTTTCTAGCTACAGAAAACCTATGATTATTTATTGTCAGTGACAACTACACTGCTAAACCTGATGCTTACTATTCTAATCATATATTTGGATTAAATCAACCTATAGCCAACTATATAGAACAAAATGAAATTTGCTAAGAATTAGGTGATTCAGTCAGAAGCTTAAAATAATTCCAGCCAAGGGACAAAGAACAGGAGGAAAAAAGTCATAATTTAGCTAGCTAAAAAAAATAACTGGGCTTTTAACTTTTCTGTTTGAGATGCTACATTTCAGTAACTACATTTTTTAAACAAATAAATTGCCATTTCCAACTTATTTTTAAAAGTAAGTGTATAATTTTGGAAAACTATTGGGTAATACAACAATGTCTTTTAGATTGCTTGTTAACGTTCTGTTTTGTAAAATGCATTTTGTTAATTTTTATATTAATATTTTTAAATTTCTATTTTTTACATTTACAACTTGCCTGGCTCTGGGAAGAAAAGCATTATAGAAATAGAAATAAATACGTACCAATAAAAAGCACACACAAAACACAAACACAAATCACTTGTTCTACTTGAGCAATAATTAAACACAGAAATATTTTTATAACCCATAATAATACTAAGTTCAAAACGACGGGAGACAAACAAGTAATTGAGAAATTAAAACTCTTACAAACGGTAGATTAACACAGCGAACGAACAGAAGAATCTGCAATCTTGACCCTGTGATCTCAGGATCTCCTCGTCGTTCGCCGTGTATCACTAACCCAATAATTTTCCTTCACGCCAATACAGTTTTTACAGATACCTTGTGGGAAATGCAGTATATACACCGCTCTCCATGCAACAACAGGACCGCTAAGTCTCAGTAACTGTGCAGCATCGCGCCTCTCCCTCACTCCCGCCCGCCTTCTCCTTCCTTTTTTCTGTCTGGCGTCGAGCTCAGCGCTTGAAGCCGCCTGCCCGGCTCCGCCTCTTCCTTTCCCGGGCTGTGACCACGCGCGGCGATTCCGCTTACTCCCTTGGCCGCCCGGTGGGCCCTCCCCGCCATTATAGGAGGCCGCGCCCTGCCCCAAGCGGTGAGGCCGGTAGCGAGAAGCTTGGCTCCCGTCCGGTGTGTCTGAGCGGCGTGGTGGCTGCGGGTTCTTCCTGAAGAAGCGGAGACCTGGCTGGCGCGCAGGAAGGGCAGGGGCATCGCAGCTTCCTCTTCGGGTAGGAGAAAACACACAAAACACACAACACACTAAGCAATATTCAGGCCCGGAGGCTGGGTTTCGCGGAGTCTGTCTCTCTTTGCGCGCTCCCGGGAGGAAGTGGGGTTGTGGGCCCGCTGAAGAGGGCTGTCGCTACTTTTCCCTTGAGGGCGGGCAGGTGGGCGAGAAAGCGGGGTGTCTGCAGGAGGTGTGCAGCCGGCCTGCCTCGCGGCTGCTCCCTCCTCTCGGAATTGAAATTCTCGGGCTGGTGTAGTTTTCCTATTTTTTGCGCATTTTACCACAGACCGTGTAGTGTAGGCGAATAGTCAGTTCCTACTTGTAAGGAGCTGTTCGTAAACTTCCGTGTCTCTTTTCTCATTCTTTAATCCCTGGAGCCAAACAAACAAAACCCCCCCACCTTTGTTGCCTTTTGGAGGCTCTTCCTTTGATAAGGGCTTGGGGCAAAGATGGTCCCGAAAGAGGCCGGTGTGGCGGGTTAGGTTCTTTCTCCCTTGTCCCCGGAAGCAGGTGGCGCAGTGTAGTTGTAGCTGGCGGGCAAATGGGCGCTATTGTAATGCTATTGTAAGAAAGAGCCGCCGCCGCTTCGTGTCGCTTACCTGCCCTTTTCGATTGGGGAATAGGCCTGCCTCGTTATCTAGGGTAGAGGGCGATTGCAGGTAAGCGTTTCATGTTTCTTCCTGCTGGGCTCTGTTAGATTTCTGAGGAAGCTAAGAACCGCTGGTAGTTGGAGATATCAGGAAGAATATTCCTCTCCATATCTGCTCCTGTGGAACAATGGCAAGAAATGGACTATTACATTCTCCTCCTTCTCTTGATTTTCTCATAGATGATCTTTGAAACAAAATGTAGAATTATTTGATCCAGCAGAGTAGTCCTAAATTCTTAAGAATTGGAAGGCAGTGACCCTCAGTCTTTTTGTTTCCACATCTGATTTTAGAATATTGCTTAAAATGCTTACATTTTAGAATGCTTAAAATGGGAGTATCATAGTTGTACTCTTTTTATTTTTCAGGTGATTACATTGGGTATGTTTTTAGATCCTGAGCACCCTAGAGGAGGATGTGTTGGAATGAGAAAAAGCTTCATCTACCTTCTTCCTCTTTCTTTGGTTAGCTGACAGGAGATCAAGATGTTGAAATAAATTTAAGGATGATATGTCATTATTTGTTCAAAGACAGGAGCAAATATTTGTATGTGCAATTCCATCCTGATATCTTAAAATATTTATTTCAAGCTTAGTTGATAATATTTTAATTTAGCTATTATTTAACCGTTAGTATTTAATTTTTAGAACTTATAGAATGAACAGGTTATTTAAAATTTGTTTTAGTTGCATACAATTTTACTTAAAAGTACAATATATTACAGAAGTCTTGTGTCCACTGTAAGCTAGCTAAATAAGGTACAGAATTATTTGCATATCAATAAAACATTTTGACTTGACAGATGATAGACCAGAACTCAGTCTTTTCTAGCCCTGCATTACAATAATAACTTGTTTTACTACTGCAGCTTTCTGACTTGGAAAGTTCCTGCAGCAAATGCTGCAAAAATGGATTTCTATATTGGGCTGGACTATGTGATCTCCCATATGTCCTCTAGTTGTTACATTCTGATTCCTGAATGTTATGATTTGATATTGTATAGAAGTGTTTTGTCCAAATGATTGCTTATACGTTGTACAGAATCACTATTGTTTAAATCATAATTGGCTAGCTCATATAATATGCATTCTATAGCATGAATGAGTGATGAGTGGTATAATAATTAAATAATTGCACTTTTAATGTCTTGTGTTCATTCAATTTATGCAGTATATTAAACCATAATGTGGTTTATTTGGTTTTGACTGAGCATGGTATTGAGGATGAGGTGATTAGATAGTGTCATTGGCACAGTGGAGATGGGGGGGGGCTAGGTTATGCTGTGGTCCATGGGATGGCAAAGAGTCAGATATGACTTAGTGACTGAACAATAATAACAAACATGTTATTTGATTCAGTCATTACAAATTATTCCATAAACCACAGTCAGACATGCTGTCATTTAGTATGATATATGAATTGGACCTGTGAGCATGTATGAATGCATATTAGAGAGGAAGTATATATGAGAGATCAAAATGGCAGAATCCTAGAGTACTGTAGCATAACTGAAAAGCAGTTTGCATGGCTACTGTTTTAAAATTCAACTTAGTTTTGCTATGCACTTATATTTTTCATATCTGTATCATAAAGGTGTTTTTCAGTTGCCTTTTGAAAAGCACCTTTGTGACAACCATGACCTGGATAATTTGAGATTCTCCATAGACATTTGTGATGTGATGTTATCATTGTTGTATGATGTGGCTCAGACCTAGAAAGACAAAAAGATCTTTTAGATTCTATGGAACTAGTCAGCATGAAAATCTATGTGAATAAAGATATATGTGGATTAGAAGAAACAAATAAATTTAATTTTTGACTGCATTACTTTTGGTTTTTTATATCTGAATATTCATAGAGGCATGAAACTGAAACCACGATTGTATATTTGCATAGTTAGCAATATTGTTAAAAACAATATTTGTAATAATGTTGACCACAAATTTTTGAAAACTTTATTTTGTGTAAAATTCCAGTGTATAATTGAATGCATTTTGTTCCCTTGGGATATATTATTCAGCTCTAAGAAGGGTACTCACATTCTAAATAATTCTTATAGGATTAGTTATTGTGGTTTTGTTCATGTTTGTATTGCTTCTGTATTTATACCTTAATGTTATGCCTACAATACTATATAAGCATTTACAGCTTGTCAATCTCAGGAAAAAATATAGTTACTTTTCAAACATTAATGAATAGCTATATCTTTGCTAACAACTTTAGTATTTGTATGCCACTTGAGTTGATTTGAATAATGAGATGGACAACTTAAATTTAATTAAAATAAACTTCCTAACATCATCCTTTTGTATTATCCATTTGTATTCTCTTGAGAGGGTTTAGTAGTTTGGTAAAAAAGAGCTGAATGGCTCTGATGAATATATTAAGTATTTTGTAGAGGAAAACACCTTCAAATTGCCCCAAATATTTGTTGCCAAAGAAAGAATGACACTAATCATGATAGTGCAGATTTTTGAGGGTTAAGGTGCTGATCTAGAAATCACGAGAACATTAATTCTCGTTCCGCCTTAGGCATCAGAGTTGGCTGGCTGACTTGGACCAGGCATACTTTCTCAGCCCAGTCCACTTCACAGGGTTGTTGTGGGAAAAATAGTTGTTAATTGTTCATCTATTGATGGCTTGTCATTTATTTGTAGTCTGCCGTTACATAAGGAAGTCAGTAAGAACAGTTCTGATGTGCTGTTTGTGAAGTGGCCTTCCCTCCTGTTACTAAGTAACAAAACTAATAAACTGAAAAAATTAATTATGAATTTTGGAATATTTTATAATATTCTAGCCCAGCTTATACTGGCTAATTGTTCTTTTAAAAATCCGTGGACAGAAGACCAGTAGCCAAATAACAGTGGAAGATAAAGGGGAAATTAGAGATAAACAAATGGAACACTTTTTTATTTGCTATTTAAAATAAATATATTTAAAAATAGCTACTATGGAATAACAAACTACATTATGGGCTTCTCTATATTGTCATGCATACACATAATTTACTTTTAGTTGCAGTTAAATGGAACATAATTCAAATTGTTTTAATGAATTGTCGTAAGTATTAAAAGTAAAGGAAACCACAGCCATGAGAAAAACCAAGAAAATTATTTCACAGCTATACTTCCACCTAAAAATAGCTAATAATATTAAGCCCTCTATGGATAATTTATTTGCTTTTAACTGCTAGCATACGGTACAATAATGTTGAACTGATTAAAATGTAAGATACTTAATGTTGATTATTAATTAACTAATTATTATTAATTAATTAATGATGGATTTCATGTTTGCAATTTTGCCCCCTTGATAAAATTTATTTTTAACCCTCAATTTTCAGATTTGTAGAGAGAGGTGAAAAATTTAAATCACCCAACATACATGTTCCTAGCCATGGTTGAATAAGATGCCTTCTTGTTTCCTTCTTCCTTCTTGTTTCAGCTCTCATACTATAAACGATACGTTTACGATACGATAAAGTGCTCTTTTTGTGGTCCACTTGGCATCACATTTTTGCATTTTTATGCTGAAATATATATTAAATAAGGTGTCTTTAAACAAACACAAAACAAAGTTATATATTTATTAGTTGAGGGGTCCTTGGTGCTCTTGTAGATGTTTAATTACCCAAACTAGCATGGATGGTGTTACCTATTTGAGTAATGAAACATTTGCAAGAAAATAAGCAAGCTCAGAGAGTACCAAAGACCCCTCATGTCAACCCTCAGCTACAAATATTCTCTTTTATATTGATAAAAATCATGAATCCAGAGCCGTCCAGAACCTAACCCTATATTTTCCCATAGGAGCAATGGTTCAGTATTTGCTAATTTGAGGCATCTTTATAGTACATAATTACCATGAATATTGGAAATTGTTGGAAATTGAGGAATCTGTTTGGAACAGGGGACAAAACCAGTCAGATATGCTAAACTGTATCCCAGAAACCTCTCTCAGTGATTTATACTTCAGCAATGTGTGGAGAGCCATGAGTTCTCATCCTTGCAGTAGGTCACTTTTTAAAGTTCTAACTTGCACCTGGATGATGATAGAAACTCCATGGTGTAATTACTAACAACCAGTTCTGTTAGAAGCCAAGCCATAATTTTTTGCAATGTTTGGATTTCCCAAATAGCTAGCCTTGGAACTCTAAATAAAGGTATTGAAGGTAATTGCTTTATCTAAAATAAAAATTTGCCTCTAGTTTCTTACCTGTACCTAGAAGAGAAAGACTCAGGGCAGATTTGGTGATTTGTTTTCAATAGCTTTTGTGGGCTCTGAGACAGCAGAGGAGCATTTATTGGAGTTTCACATACCAGGAAGAAAAGGTTGATACACCATTTCACCAATTAGAACTTGGCATAGTTCTGTAATCTTTAATTACCCATGGAGGATAATGAGCAAAGTTCGATCAATGGGGAAAACATTAGGATTTAATTTCATCTGGATTATTGACATTATTTTCTTTGATCCAAATAGTTAAGATAATGTAGATTTTGTGAATAATATTAGAAACCTTTGTAAAGTGAAATTCTGTTATGGTGGTGGTACCTTGCTAAGTGAACAGCTGGGTTTTTTTCAAGCCACTGAGAAAAAACAGCTTCCTTTATATATCTGATGTTTTATAGTATAAGTAGTTCCTTGCCTCACTTGTGTTTGAAAGCTTTACCTTGGCACTCTTCCTGGAGAATGTTCTTGATTTTTTGGCAGTAACAATGTATGTGTGAGGGTGTGGAATTACTATCCTTTTCCATTGCTCTGCTGGGTTGTTTTTTTGCTTTGTGGAGGCAACATTTCCCTTTGTTTGAAACATTTGTATAACAAGCCATCAGCTTTATGATAGTGTACCTAGGTTAAGTACTAATTATCTACTGTCTGGAGCCATTATAACTAGCTCATATTTATCTTTGGTCTTCTAAAAATATTGCCTTTTCAGACATGAGCAAGAATGGTTTTAGGTTTAACTGTAATTTTATCAAAATAAAAGACCCAATCCCAAGGCATGCAATAAGAACAATATTCAGTAGGAAAACTAAGTTAATTAATCATCAGATCATTTATTTTCTACTTGTCAAGTCAAGTCAAGTAGGTTTTATTGTCTTTTCAACAATATACAGTACAGTACACAGTGAAATGAAACAATGTTTCCCCAGGACCAAGGTGCTACATCAGACAACATAGATAAAAAAGAAAAAGAGCAGGACACAAAACTACACATAGCTCTAAATCTAAGAACTTAGAAAAAAAAAGCTAAATATTATGGTTCCAGTTTCTTTGGGTTGAGGAGTCTGATGGCTTGTGGAAAGAAACCGTTACACAGTCTGGATGTGCGGACCCGAATGTTTCTGTACCTCTTTCCAGATAGCAGGAGAGTAAAGACCATGTAAGAGGGGTGTGTGTGATCAGCCACAATGTTTCTGGCTTTACGGATGCAGCCTGTGGTATAAATATCCATGACAGAGGGAAGAGCAACCCTGATGATCTTCTCTGCTGTCCTCACTATTTGCTATAGGGTCTTGCGATCCGAAATGGTGCAATTCCCAAAGCAGGTGGTGATGCAGCTGATCAGGGTGCTCTTGATGGTTCCTCTGTAGAAGGTTGTGAGGATGTGTGGTGGAAGCTGTGCCTTCCTCAGTTTCCTCAGAAAGTAAATACGCTACTGTAAATATTAGTAATGTTGAACTTATTTTAAACTTTTCTTAAAATGAATGGTAGTGGATTAGGGGTGTGTGTTGCATTTGATCCAAAGCTGAAAAAGAGGCTTGCTTGTGGCCCATGGCCACCCAGCTGGCTTTCATGCCTAAAATGGAACTAGAATTTATGGTCTCCAGATTTCTTGAAATGAGGGTGGGTGTACATGCCCTATTGTTTAGTGCAGGGGTGTCAAACTCACATCACATTGTCGTCAAGTGATGTATCATAACTTTTCCCCTTAGCGAAAATGGAGATGGGTGTGGCCAGTGTGTGACGCATCTGGCCCATGGCCCATGAGTTTGACACCCCTGGTTTAGTGCCTCCATGAGTAAGCCCTGCCTTTTCCTAGATTGCATGGTAGTTGTATGATCTCAGGAAATACTCATTTGAAGTAAGGAAATACCAACAGAGACTAATTCTAAGCATCTTGTCTGAACCAGTCTACTCTTCCTTTTCCTCAGAAGTCTAGCCTTCCATGGGAAACCAGAAGAAATTCATTTTCTTTAAGGAGTTATTCACAGGACTGCTATATGTGTCTACATCCCCTTTGTCTCTAAAATACAGAGATATAAGTAAGATGTAAGAATACTTCTTACAATGTTTTGAAAGAAGTATTTATTCCTTACATTTCTGTTCTGTTTTTTTCATAAGTAGCTGAAGGTGGTGTATATAGCATTCCCTTCACCAATTTTCTAGAACAGGAATATTCTGAAATACAGAAGTATAAACAGCTTGTATATTTATTTAATTTATATGCCACCCATCTCTCCAATAATTCTAGGTGACTAACGGTGCATGTCTGATGTAATTCCAGTAACAATTAAGTATGGTTATTGCTATGTGGCTTTTCTTTTCTTTTCTTTTCTTTTCTTTTCATTACTATCTGATATGGCTTGGGACCGGGGTATTTACGGGACCGCCTGTTGCCACCATCAGCCTCTAACCGACCTGTGCGTTCCCACAGGGCAGGCCTCCTTGGAATACTGCTGTCAGGTCGATGTTGCCTGGCGGCTCCAAGGGCTCGGGCCTTCTCTGTGGCTGCGCCTTCCCTCTGGAATGAACTCCCCCCTGAGATTCAGACCATTACTGACCTGAGAGTTT
>JAEANM010000758.1:0-22315 GCA_017656035.1 Myanophis thanlyinensis
AGAATAGAATAGAATAGAATAGAATAGAATAGTGAAATGATAAAATAATACAATAGAATAATGAAATGAATAGAATAGAATAGTAAAATGATGAAAATAATAGAATAGAATAGAATAATGAAATGAAGAAAATAGAATAGAAAAGAAAACAATAGAATAGAGAAATGATGAAAAAATAGAATAGAATAAATTAAATGAAGAACAGAACAGAACAGAACAGAATATTCTTTATTGGTCAAATGTGATTGCACACACAAGGAACTTGTCTCTGGTGCAGAAGCTCTCCGTGTACATACAAACAACAAAGTGATGTCATAGATCATAACTAATAAGATACATTCATAAACCATAAAATAGAATAAAGGAGGTTAATAACCTAAGAATGGAACAGAACAGAACAGAACAGAATAGAATATTATTTGTTGGTCAAATGTGATTGGACACACACCAGGAATTTGTCTTCGGTGCAGAAGCTCGCACTGTACATACAAAAAGAACAAAGTGGTAAATCCTAGGTCATAAATCAGTAGATCACAATCATAAATCATAACGTATCAACAACAAGGGATTAAATCATAAGATACCCCTAGGAGAAGGCAGTAGGAAAGACCACGAGAAGATAAGAAGGATAGCATCAGCCCAGCCCTACTCCAGGTCTTAAGTCTGCAAACTCTACATTTTGAGGCAGGAAAGAGAAGAATGGTCCCATTGTGGCCGAATCAATGTACTTCTTTTCATTGTGGAGCACAATATTCGGTTCCATTTAGAAACTTTGCTTATATGGTTTTTTTTAAAAAAAACAGGAAGAGGAAGCGATTCTGAGTCTGACCTGCCCCATCGAAAGCTGCCGGACGTGAAGAAGGATGACATGTCTGCGAGGCGGACCTCTTACAGCGAACCCAAATCAGTCGTGCCTTTCAACCAATACCTTCCCAACAGAAATAACCAGACTGCCTATATCCCGGCTCCGCTCAGGAAGAAGAAAGGCGAACGAGATGACTTCCGGAAAAGTTGGAGCACGATGTCATCTCCGCTAGGAGGAGAAAGACCTTTCAGGTAAGGCCTCCTTGGCCAAACTTCAGATGAGCTAAGTCATGTAATCCACGTCACCAAAGGAAGAGAATGTTTGTACTTTTCAGGGTTGAAACTGGGGGGTCCTTGGTGAAGGAAGTAGAGAAAACCCTATTCTCTTCGAGTACTGATGTTGTAACCTAGCTGGGTTAATGAAAGGTCTGCAAGAAACCAACCAAGCTCAGAGAGCACCAAGGACCCCCCAGTCCTCCTCCATTCCATAAAACCCACTCCCTTCTAGCCCTGATGATGTTCCCTAGTAGGGTCATGAAACATCTGGGGGAAAAACAATGAAACTCCAAGGACCCTTCAGCCCTTCTCCTCCTCTTCTTCGAGCGAGGCGCTTTCGACTCCGGCGAAGTTTGATACAAGTCTGAAACTCCCCCTCTCGGGTCCATCACATTTCAGCAGTTCCAGCGGCGAGGAGTTCTTTTCCCCGCCCGCGGTCCCACCCCGAGCCGCTGCGAGTCGAATGTTCACGGCTTGAACGTTCTGACCACGCCCAGCGCCGAACGTTCAGCGGGCTGTAAAATTGTGAGACCGCCTCTCAAAATCCCGCCTCCACTTTCTTTTCTACCACTGTTTACTTGTGTTTGGATAGCAACTTGGCTTTAAAGGGACAGAGGTCTTTTTTTTCCCCCGTTTTGTGTCTCTCTCTCTCGCTCTCTCGCCCCCCCCCCCCCCTTCATACACATTACCTAAGGTGACTTTTTTCTTTGAGAAAAAAGGATCAGGTCGTAAATCAAACCTTTCTTTCTTGGACTTCTGTAGGAACTTCGGTAGTCATGTCAAAGCAACCCCACCTCCCACCTGAATGTATCCAGAAAATCAGCGATGGACATTAAACGTTCTAATTGTATTTGATGTTACGGTGCGGCCCGTATTTTCTAAGCCTTTACGTTCTACTTGTCCCATATGTATAAAACAAAGCAATATTAAATCAATTGTTTTCCGAAGTTCTAATCCTTATTTTTTTCCCCGTTAAGCTAATATTTTTAATTGGACTGTAAAGTTTGGGGAATCTCGCGTTTAAAAAAAAAATTAGGCTGTCATTTATTATATCGTTGGTCATACAGACAGCTAGATATTTAGACTGATTTGGCATTTTTATCCGCCTATCGAGTCCTTCCTAAAGGGACCTGGAATTATTATGGTTAGTCGCTCAGTCAGCCTACTGTTCAGTCTGGATTTGATTTTCTTTTATCCACCTGGCGATTATTATTATCGTTACGCTCATCATCCTCGTATCCAGAGTAGATTTTCCTGCGGAATTTTGACGATATATTTTCTTCGAACTGAAACAGGTGGCTCCAAATATAGAATCGATAAATCGGAAGCAACTTTTCTGCATGGCAGAAAGGGAATGATGAAAACTAATTTAAAACTTCTCCAAACTCCCAGTATAATATTCTGAACTGCTTCTGCCGCTCTGCTTCAGAAATTTCCTTTAGATTTATTTTATCTCTCCTCAGCTGTAAGAGCTATGTAGAAATTCACAGACCTGAGATCTGTTTGCTAGTACTTTTTTCTCCTTTCCGATCCAAGACGGTATTCTGTCCTTGCTTTTTTTGCTCATCCCCAAGTGACCAATCACAAGTTCTTTAACTTGAGCCCTGGGATAAATAGAAACAGATTACTTGTTCTGCGATTGTGGTCGTGCATTGCATTTTAGACGAATATTACTTAACTACGGTATTCATTCATGGAAGCGGGTAGCAAGAAAGGTTGATTATACTCCCCAGGCGGAATTTTACAGGGCCGACCGGCTCCCTGAAACCTAATACGACCCACCGAATGAAATGACGTTGAAAAGCAGGTTCCCCACCCTGCCGCGTCTCGGAACAAGACCTGCTCAGTGAGATTTTGAGAGGGAAGGAGAGAGATCAGGAGCAAATGGGCCAGATGCGAAAGCGTTTGGTTTCAAATAACGAGCGAGGAAACAAATACAATCAATCAAGAATCCAAAAATTGGAACCATTGGAAAATTTAAGTTACTGGACGGGGCAATGAAAAAAAACCCGCTTTTTATCGCAAAAGACCCACCCACAGGCACGCACAAAAACCATGGCATTTAATAATTCTCGGGGGAGCCCTCCTCGCCGGGGAAGTATTTATACTTTTCCTTTATGGAAGAAAAAATCGGGACCGTCTGAAAAGAAGAAAACCATGTCCTCCGAGGTAAAGGAGGTCCTTGCTGAAAGCAAGGGCTGAGAAAAGACAATTCCAAGAATCTGGAAGTGTTGATTTGGAGGTAAACCAAAGCCATCAGAACAGGGAGAATGTGGTTCTCCTCTCCCCACCTCTAGGATTCAGCCTAGAATGGAAGCCGAGCCTCCCCTGGGATTGTAGGAACAGGTTTCCAAGGCCGACTCCAGTCACTTATCGGGCACTCTGGCAAACTCTGATTTTACCACGCAATCCTAAATCGTGTTGGGGTGAGCATAGGATTACTCTTGTGGGATATTTATTTGTAAGTAAACGCCTCGAAGGCGGCAGGGATTTGTTCCAAATTAAGCACGATTAAGTACCGGCATTAAAGCGACTCCATTGTACGTTGACATAGCCTGCCTTTCCTCTCTGATACTCTCTCTTCAAATGATCGCCCCAACAGGAACCCTGTGAGGTAGCCTCGAGTGGGAGAGAGTGATTGGTACAAAGTCATTCCGTGAATTTTCTTGGTTGGATTTAATTTTAGTTTCCCCTCTCCTAATCCACTGCGCTGCCCCCCGAAAGAAAACTCCTCACCTGGCATAATCTGCACTCACCGCCGTTGCCATGCCATCTTTTTTTGTTCCCTGCCTTAGTTTGAGAATGTGAGATTCAATATTCCGAACGCATTCAAAAAAGTCTTCCCTCTTGCCCCTTTAATTAGTTGGCGTTTTCTGGGAGAGTACCAGAGATAGTGATTAAGCATCTCCAAAAATAACTCCTTCTGCCTCCTGTAATATCGACACCCTTCCCCATTTCAAAAAAGAATACATTCTACGGGTATCAATATTCCAGTGAGAAAGAAAAAAACGGACATCCGATGGCAGTGCTTCCTTAAACGATTACCGTGATTGTTCTCAGATTTAATATTATAAAAAATATAAAGAACCAAAATGAAAAATAACCTATGCAGATTTTGCACAAAGTATTGGCTAGGAAATGAGAGTAAGGGGTAAATAGATATCTAAATAAAATCCTTGAGTGGTTTTGATGCTGTTCTTTACATCATCGTTATTATTATCATTATTATCATAATATTATACAGTTGGTTGAAGCATCCAGACAGATATTTAGATAGGACTAGGAATCCACCAAGGATAGGCAGATGTTGTTTGAAGGTGTTAAAGATATAGTTAGAGGATGTAAACCAGTAAAGCTGCCTTTTGTAATTGACTGGTGGTGATTTTATCAATGCCATTGATGTTCAAGTAATATCCCATACATTTTGGGATTACACCCAAGGTGCCCATTACTATTGTTACTATTTTTGCTTTCTTTATTATTATGGTTCTTCGCTTAGTCAGACAATGTTAAGACCTGTTTGGCATTTTTTCCTCCACTTTTTTGCGGGTTAGAGGGAGAGGTCCTTCCCAAAGACCTGCGATTGGTGGATGTTGTTTGAGGGTGTTAAAGGTATTGCCGCAGGACGTAAGCTGGTCCAAGCAAAGCTGCCGTTTGCACTTTATTATTATTTAATCTTCAATTCGATTCACTCTGGGGACTGGTAGAAACTTAACAGGTCAGGTCCTACCTAAAGGACCCAAGAGCTGTTAAGGTAACATCTAAGCATATAGGCAGCTCCGAGTAGCGTGTGTGTGTGTGTGTTTTTGCAAAGTTAGAATTTTCAGGTCTAATTAAAGTTCGGGATTTCCATGTATCTGGGCAGCCCTTTGAGTGTTGCTCCAAGGGCTCCTATTAGTACTACTGGTATAACCATCGATTTCTTTCTCCACAATTATTTAGCGACCAAATTCACAGTCGATAGGGGTAGAGGAGATAAAGACATCTTCTCTTTTGGGATGGATGAGACTTCCTCGGGGGAGCTAAAGGGAAGACTTTGGAGTCCTGATCCTTAAAGTTAGGGAAAGCCAAACAGTGTTACTTTCCAGCCAAGTCAGAGAGGCTTGAGTCGGCTGAGAAATCAGTCGCCTCTTGTCCATTTGTTTCCGTCCTCCTGAAGAAGCCGGTCTGATCCTAACTTGGCTCCGTTTACATCCCAGGTTCCCAGTCTGGTTGGTGTGAGCACCTGTCCTTCATTGGGAGGTCAGCGTGGTGGAAGCTTCCTGCCAAGGAAACCTATAGTGTACTAACTGCATCTTCCTAAATGCCGTCCAGTCCGTCCTGATATTTAAGTTCGTATCCGGACGTTTTCTCCCTAAAAAACTTAGGACCAGGAAGAGGAGTGGGGCGAAGGCATCAAAAGACCTGGATTTGCGGAGAAAGCTTTCTTCTTGGGGGCTCCTTTTAATTAAGCGAAGGGAGGAGGCAGTGGGTTTATTCCCCTCCCCTCTTCCTCTTTTCTCAGTTGAATGAAAGCGGCCTTTGCCATTTGCGGGCCCAGAGGGAAAACTTCGAAGCCGCCCTGCGCTGGTGGGAGCTTTGAGCCTCCTCCTCCTCGACCTTGCCGAAGGTCTGGAAAGAAAGGAGGGTGGGAGGGAAAGATGTTTCCTCTCTTCCTTTGCACCAGCATATCTTCAACCTTCCTCCTCCAGAAAAGCTCAGAGAGAATTCAGCTGCAAGGTCCCGTCCATTCCGGCTCATTCAGCAAACACTGCGCGTATCCTCTCAACAGTCGGGAGAGTAGGGGTGGGGCCTGCTTTCCAAGAAGAGGAAGAGCGGCTTTCCACATCTGCTCATCTCTCCCCCTCTTTTTTTTCATTAGAATTCCTCTATCTGAGTAAACGTACTCTGCACATGATCGGAAGCACTCTCGCCGCGAATTTTCCTTCTCCCGTGGCTGCCCTCGAACAAACACCTTTAGTGCCTTAGAAGCCGCCTTCTCCCTCAGCCGGAGGAGTTATTGCCCGACTCGTCCAGAGAGCACCGGGTTAAGGAAAGCCAAGGCTAGTAACTTTTTCTTCGCTGGAAGCCAAGAGGCGGGCAGTTCCCAGAGCAGCTGCCCCAGGACAGGTGCAGGTTTTCCGCACTGCTCTTTCCCTCCGAGAACTCCGTGCGCTGCTGGGGATGGATTGATTGTCTCCCGTTCATTCGCTCAGCAGTTTTCACCCTTCGTGAGATCCAGATGAGACGGGACGGGCCATCCCCAAGTACGCGTGTGGACCCCCAAAGGGAAGAACCGAGTTAGAAAGCGGGTCCGAGGGAAGCTGCGGCAGACATTTAGTAGCAGGAAACTAAGGCCTTCGGCGCCCCCTGGAGGCATCCCGCAGAGTTGCGGGGAAGGAAGGAAGGAAGGAAGGAAGGAAGGAAGGAAGGAAGGAAGGAAGGAAGGAAGGAAGGAAGGGATGACAACACTGAAAGTCACACACACCTGGAATAGCCAGAAACTCAGACCAGTCCCCCAAAACTTGAGCAATAGGGCCTGGTGAACAACAGTGTATGTAAGCATGTGCAGAATGTTTTCTTCATTCCGTAAAAACAGCTGTTACTTAGACACCAGGGATCCATAGAAGAATGTTAGAGTAATTAATCCTGGCATGTTCCATTCTGAAAGAACACTGCAGTACAGATTCGTACTTGTCCAGAAAATTCCTTTTAGTCAAATGCAATTCTGCATCTCTAAGAAATTCAGTCCGCTGATTTTACTACCGATTATTGCTAGAGAAGGGATCATGGGATTGGTTTTTTTTTTCCATCCCCCAAATCCAAATCAGGATGAAAGCAATCTTTCGAAGCGGTGTATTTGTCTATTTATACTCCGTACAACCATGTCATGTGCAACATAATCGTAATCATTAAAACATAAGCACTGGCCAGAAGAACAGCAACGTGCAATATAACTTCTGGCTCCTTAAAAAAACAAAACAAAACAAACACCCCTAATGCCTTCTCCGCATAACCCTAGTGCAAAGCGAGTTGCTACAGTACACGGGACGTTCGTGGGTGAGGAGCAGTTGGGAAGATATTTCGCTGGCAGGAGAAACGGGGCCCAGTGGGAAACAGGTGGACTGGAGCTCCATTCAGCCCACACGGCGCGTTTATTTGCGGGCCAAAGCTCGGCGGATTCCCAGCTGCATTTCTGCTTGGGAGGTGAGGTTTCAAGTCTCCGCACGTGGAGCCGAGGAAACCTCTCGCCAGTTCGGTCTGAGAGCAGGTCAGGTTGCGCTTCCGGCTCCTTAGCCGGCCTCCCAACTGATGGCCAGCTTTCGGTTAGAAATGCAACTCGGAGCTCAACCCAAGAAGAGTTTGGTTCGCCCGAGCAATGATTGACGGGCTGCATTCTAGAAGGGCCAGAAAACCTGCTGCCCCCGGAGGAGGAGACGTGGCTTCACCAAAGGGCCCCTGGAGAGCATCGGAAGGTGAACGTGGCCGGGGCCAGATAAAACTCCGAGCAACTAGGCTTGGAGGACGCAGAGAGAGAGATCCGAGAGGAACGGTCGCCTGCCGACTCTTTTCAGTTATTGTACAGTTTGGCTCGAGGGAGGGTTTCCCACGTTGCCTGGGAAATTCTGGGGAAACGGTTTAGCCGCAGTCGGCTGCTGTTGCTTAAGAAGGACTCTGTGCTTTTGTCTCTAGCCAGGGATTCAGGGGTTTGATTAGCCTTTGACACGTGGCAGGTGAATGGCTTGCCCAGCTCAGGTAATGCGTGCCAGGCCTGAACGGCGCCCAGCTGTGGGGCAGAAACCCGCTGAAGCTGGAAGTGTCACAGTCCAAACTTCCAGAGAGCAGGACTTGTCGTTTGTCTGGCCTTGAAAGATCACACCGAAAGTTTAGAGGGCGCCAGGCTGTGGAAACTGCAATGCACGTGCATTGGATAAATGCAAAGGACATGCCATGTACGGTACATTGGATCCGGTGCCAGCTTTTTTTAAAGCAAGTGTTTTTCCATAATAAACTTGTCCATTAATAACAAAATGGTATACAACTTTCTCCAAAGGAAGTGGCCTTCAATTAAATGGGACTGAAAAGGTGGTAGAAGGTTGTAAGAGGGTGGGTGGGGGAGGAATTCTAGTTCTCTGCCCCCTGAGTCAGGAAAAGGCAGCTTGGGTGAGCCTTGCTGCCCCCAGCCTGTGACAGTTGCAGGAGAGCGCAAGAACCTTCAGGACGGAGGGAAGAGAGGATTGGCAACGATGGGGGGCCTCCGAGAACTATTGTTTTCCAGTGCTCAGCAGAGACAGCTATTCCCATTTCCTCCCCCACAGCTCAGCTGGCCCATCTTCACTTCAACCAGGTTTATTGAAGGGGTGGGCCAAGGCCTAGATAGAGAGGGACCTGGGCAGGGTTCCTAGGAGCTCATTCCCCCTACACTTGATACGCCGTTCAGTAGAAGATACCACTCAATTTAACTGAATTTAATAAGGTCTGGGTAGAGGCCCGAACTTATAAAAGCAAACCCAGGTTACTCCGAGGCGCTTAGAAATGAACGGGGCCCAAACTAGTCAAGGAATGGGAAGTTAAGCGGTGCAGGATCTGTTGCGGTTTATAGGAGAGGAGAAATCTGAGCCAGGTTGGTTGTTACTGTTCTGGGCCTCTGGCCACAAATACCTGACAGGAGTCCAGGCATAGTAAAAGGATCGTTTCCTGAAGTAAAAGATCATCTAAAGATCAGGACTCCGTCCATTAGGTCAACCGGCTCCCTTTCCCATCGAAGGGTGGCAGATCTTTTGTTCCTGTTGGTTTTGTAATTCATTCCCTGAAACAAATGCGTCTGGATTTTACAACTTCTTTTAGCACTCTCCAAACAAACAGCTATAATGGGCTTTCCCTCAGGTTTAGACTCAAATTCTTCCCAAACAAGTTGGTGTCGGCCAGCAATTCAAAGAGACAGTCAAAGAAAGATTCTGGATTCCCTTTCCCCCATCTAAGAATATTTCCCCCAGCTGTTCCTGGGCCCCCCTTCCTCAGTAAATCCTGCAGGTGCCACAAGGACCTGCTGGTTTCAACCCTGCTTTTCTCACATCGTCCCATATTCTGGGGTCTGAGGTTATAGTGACCACGAAGCAGCCGTGGGTCTGCACACCTTCCAGATGTAGGTGGGGTTGGCTTGGCTGCTTTGTGCTCAGCGTGTTGGGTCACCTGACAGACACATACCTGAGCACCTGAAGGTTGGGCAGGTGAGCCAAAGCGGACCGCTTAGATTGTCATTGCCCTCTCTTATCTGCATTTGAATCCCCTTCTCCCCACCCGGAGTTACTTCGAGTAGCAACTTTATGTGGTTACTTACTGGAACCTAAGATGAGTTGGTTGAAGTCAACTCGTTGGTTCCGTTAAACCGAATTGCGTGGATTTCAGAGGAGTCGCGGTCACGTCTTTCGACCCAAACCCAACTCTTTGGGCCTTTTCAGCACGAAGCGGATTAGTCTGCATGAGAGTTTTGTTACCGTTAATTGGATTTATTGAGTTTTCAAAACAACGTTTTTATAATCTCTGGAACTCGTCCCAGAAGTATGAAAAACTTTTTAAAGTTTATTTATTCCTATTGGGAAAGGAAGAAATGGAAGGAGTTGGTTTATTTTATTGTGAACTGTACATTTGAAGCACATCTCTCTTTACCCTGGCTCTTATTTTCACTCGCAAAAGATACAAGGGATTCCTGGATTTGATTAACACCCCACCGTGGTCCTAAATAGTACACTAACAATGCGGATATTTGTATACTGTTCGGCATTCTTCACGTGCCATTCGGACCAAGATCGCCCATATGCCACTCCCAAGTTTGTTTCTTTTCTTTCTCGTTTAAACAAAATTCTGCGGGCTTTATTTCCAATCCTACCGCAACCTCAAGCAAGTCCAGCTGGGCGTGACCTTCCCGTGCTTTGGGTCTAAGGCTGCATCTGAGTCCCGGCCCAGGGGAAGAGACGGAGGGGGGTGATGGGCTGTTTTGGAGAAATCGGTTTTCAGAATTCAGTTGCTTCCTGATTTTCAACAAGTCCTTAAATCAACGGGATGCCTTTTCAATAGCATCGTTGTAGGGCTGGGGAAGAGATTATCTGGTGGTTTTAAGATCACGCCGGTGAGTTTAATGGTGCATGCCAGTCGAGGCACTGGGGAAAAATGAAGAGTGAAAGATCCCTTTGACAATCAAAATCAAGCACTGATGGGGTTTTTTTTTAGAAGACATCCGGTTTCTGGGCTTTTTCGGATCCGGACTTCAGAAAGAGACAGACTGCAGTCAGGGAGCGCTAAGGCAGGTCTTCGGAAAGGAATCTATCCCGGAAGGACCCCACAAGATTAGCCGTGGCATTACATCGCCCTTCTCCTTCAGACTCTCCTAAGAAGGAAACGATCGAAGACCTCGAATACTGGGGAAGAGATTATCTAGTGATGCAGTGATGATCCTGCGAGAGAACTCGATTCCTGGCTCGCCTGTACTTTTTTTGGCAGCGTTCCAGAAGTGGGGCTTAGAGCTGGGGAACTTCTTGGTGGTCTCCTATCCAAGAAGAAATCTTATTGGGATCTGACTGGGTTTGGGAACCCTGGCAAGGGAGGCCAAGATGTTGCAACCTCTAGCCCAATAGCCATCCACAGACTAATGTCAGAAGATTAATGGAAGCTGAGCATATTTACAACTGTGCTGGTTGGTAGCACAGAACGAAGATGAAAAGATGGTTTCTTATTTTTAATACTCCTATACCCAGTCCAAAGTCTAAGGCATTACCATCATCTTCATAAATCTTTTAGGGACATATGTTGATTCAGACAGGAAAAATCATGACGAAATTTTATTTTTTTTGCTTAGGTTTCTGATGATTGTAAAATCATTTATTTATCCAGTCCACCCGTTTAGTAGATTTGCGAGCTTGATTTTAATGGAGAAATGATCATTTTATTTGCTATGTATTTATTATACACACATGATACATGTTATGTATTATGCTGATAAACGATCATAAACCATTAAGCAAAGCAGATGGTAATTTATAACCTAATTTTTCAGAAGTGCACCCTCACCCTTAAGAATGTGTCTTCCCAAATGAAAAAAAATCTCGATGCTTTTCAAACCGGGAACTCTTATTTGACGAGCCTCCGGGAATAAATCGGGCGCGCGTTGGTATCCCGAAAACACAGGCAACGAAATCCTAAAACTTCTAACGCTGTTCCGACGAAACCAGGATTTTGAGCTAGGAGTGAACACTTCCCATCAACGATCCACTTTTTAAAATCTCGTCCTTTAATCGATAGTGAGACAATGTCAGGTACTTGGTAACCAAAGTACCTCTCTGGTTCTTTTTAAAAGCATCCTAGTAGCAGCCCAGACCGGGTTACGTTTTGCTCGATGGCTGTTTATACTCGCAAAGAATCCTACCAATCTGCGTTGTTCGCCGACGGATTCCTAAAGGGAGTGGAGAATGAGGAGGAAGGGGTGGTGGAAGAGTTTCGATTCAGAATGATAACGAATGTATTCCGGGACAAGAAAAGACCAGCCGAGATTACTTTTAATGTGGTGGGTGGTGGGTGGTGGGGACTCTATTCCCTCACCCCCACGCCGCGCGCCGAGAGCAACCATGGATGGTGATTGTCCGATGGAGATTCTCAGTCATCCAGGTCATGGTTGTCCCAAAAGTGCTTTTTTCAAAAAGGCAACTGGACTTTCTGGGTTTTCTTTGAGGAAGTTTCGCTTCTCATCCAAGAAGCTTCTTCAGCTCTGACTTGGATGGTGACGCATGGAGTGTATAGGAAAGAGACTGACAACCAATCAGGCGAAGAGTCTCTTGAGGTCGGAACATTGGTGTTCTTTTTTGAACAGGGGTGGCCACCAACCTTGGCAACTTTAAGACTTGTGGACTTCAACTCCCAGAATTCCTCAAAGCTTTGCTGGCTGAGGAATTCTGGGAGTTGAAGTCCATAAGTCTTAAAGTTGCCAAGGTTGGAGACCCCTACTTTAGAACACAAGGCAGCAGCTCGCTGTGGGGAGAGTCTGCTTCTCATTCGGTAGTAAGCTCCACAACAGGGCAATGGATCTCCACTGTAAGAAGACCAGAGGGCGGGCAAGACTTGGCTTTGTGGATTCTTCAAAACTCAACTCTTCAAGTCTATATTCTAAGGGGCTATTATGGCAATGTTACAGACTTGTGGTCTTCAATTCCCAGAATTCCTGAGCCAGGAATTTAGGGAATTCTGGGAATTGAAGTTCACAGGTCTGTAAAGTGACCCCAGTTGCCCACCCCCTGTTCTAATGCAATGTTTTTCAAACATGGCAACTTTACCACGAGTAGACTTCAATCCCCAGAATTCCCCAGTCAACAGTTCTGAGAAGTTAAGTGTACACATCTCCAAGTCACCAAGTTTAAAAAACATTGTTCTTAACACACTTCCTTCCTGCATCTTCGATTGCACCTTTCTTGTGTTTTTCTGGCTGTTTGAGAATTATGGAACAGTATTAGTGCTGCCAAGAAAATAGTTGCAGTTTTAATTGAAACAAAGTTAAAAAAACCATAATTTTTGGTGACCCTGCATTTATGCTTTCCCTTAAATTTAGCCTGCACAGCAGTGTTTCTCAACTTTGACTACTTAAAGATGTGTGAACTTCAACTCCCAGAATTCCCCAGACGAGTTGTGGCTTACATGCATGCTGGCTTCTTTTAACCTTCAGGCTGTGCAAAGAAAGCTAATGGTTGCTCAGTTGTTGATGTTCTCTGAGTTCCCTTCTCTTCCAGGGTAGGTATGGTAACATGAGTACCATGTCAACATGGAGGAAGAGAAGCTCAGAAAGCATCAAGAACCCAACAACTCAACTCTGAATTACATGTACCGTATTTTCCACTATGACAGGGTTGTTTTTCTTGGAGAAATCATAAGGGACAGGAGGGTTGCACTTAGACAAGATACTTTGGTTTCTTTTTCCAAATGTGTACTGTAATGCTTGTAGGTTTTACTGTCTGCCTTTCAGTGATATTTCTGAACTTCCTTGTTCATTTATACCTTTTTGTTTCATTCAGGAAATGCAGGATATCTTCTGGACATTATCGCTAGACAGTATTGCCAGAGATAAATATATGCACACAATTCCTCAAACCATAATATTTCTTATAAAAATTAAAATTCTTATGGTTTTCTACAATTCTAGTGATGCTCTTAAGAAGTTGTGGATTCTGTTCTCTGGGTTCTTATGGGGCTGGATGATGGACTTTAGATGAAAATGGCTATTACTTCATTTCACAATGTGGCAGGTGAGCCACATTCTTTGAAGTACAGGTTGTCCTTGAATTATGGCCAAACGTGATTGAGCTTGGCAATTATTATTGTAAGTCATGAAGGTTGTAAAATAGGTCATCCCATGATTCGACCTGATTTTATTATTTTTTTGTGGAAGTCATTAAATCAATGCAGTTGTTAAGTGAACACTGTGGTTGTTAAGTGAACCTATTGTTTACTATGGGATGGATTTTGCCAGAAACTGGAATACCAGTTTCTGGCAAAAACGTAAATCGTAATCATGATTATGGCTCACTACAAACAGCCATAAATGCACCTCAGTTGCCAAGCTGCCAAAATGTAGTCATGTGGCCACAGGGGAGTGGGGTAATGTCGGAACTTCAAAACTGGTCTGTAAGTAGCTTTTGGCGGGATTCATTGTAACTTTGAGTGGTCATTAAGTTGTAAGTTAAGGACTACCTGTAGGATCTTCAGCTCTATGGAAAATGTATATTCTGACAGCAGCACTTAAATCAGGCAGTTAATAAAGTTGCAATGATAATTTGTTGGTGTTGATATATTGTCCTTTTATACTGTTGTTGCAATAGCTGTTAAAATCCATGAATAGTCTTGAAAAAGCGACTACTAATATAAAGATGTTTAAACCACTGATACTTTCTGAAGTCATCTAATATTTTTGTTTTCAAAAAAATATGTTTATTCAGAATAGAGAAAACAGGATTTGTATATATGTCAATGTATTTTGGAACAGTGGTGTTTTCATTCAATATGCCACTGTTAGACATTTGAATACAGATGTCTGAATCACTTACCAACATGGCTTGAACTGACCCAGCATACACAATCATCATCATTTTAATGAATTAAAATGCCATTTACTCCCCCGGGGGTGGGTGGGATGGGAAACCAGCAGGCTGTGTTTTTTTTTTTTTCATTATTCCAGCAATTTTTGGAAGAGTCTTTGATGAAACATAACACCACTTCTGCAGATGATAGGATTAATTTGCTTGTCTGCAGTTGATGCTCATATTACATCAAAGACTTTATTTGAGCATAGCCATGGTTTGAACAAATGACTACATGCTCTCTTTTTCTTCCCCTTTAATTTTCCTTAAACCATCTTGTCTGGTGAAAAGTTCAAGAAAATCAAATGCTCGCACATTAATCTGAAACCCTAAGCTGGAAAATGTTATTGCTTTAATGTGGATTTTGGATTTTTTTCACCTCACAGTCTAAATAATTATGCCTTTTGTGTTTAAAGGATGAAGAAGTCTGGTATATACTGGTAACTCACCTGTTTCCAAACAGTTCTTATAGAATTTTAAAGCATAGAGCAATGCTCAAAGAATAAATACCCTGAAGAAAAATCCTACTTAAGTCGCTACTGCTGTCTATGTGTTCATCTGCTGTTAGCCACCTTTAAAAATGGGCTTGTTTGAAATCAACCCTTCATTTTCCATATTGCTGGAACTTTTTATGTCTCATTCAATATCTGTGGTTCACTTTTGGGTAATGTATATTTATTTGTTTATTTGGTAAATTACCTCCCATCTCACCTCTGTGGATGGTGAAAAAAAGTAAAAAAACCCAGTATAATAAGTAACAAAGAACATAACAAAATGCATTAAAAAATTAAAAGACTAAAACCATTCAAAGTGCAATTTGTGAATATTATATAACAATAGAGATTGCCCTAAATATATGACCAAAATTAAGTGCAACATTTCTGTTGCTAAGTGAGACAGTTAAGTAAATTTTGCCCCATTTTACGACTTTTCTTTCCACAGTTGTTAAATGAATCACTGCAGTTGTTAAGCTAATAAATGGTTGTTAAGTGAACCTGGCTTCCCCATTGACTTTGCTTTGCAAAAGGAGATCATGTGACCCTGGGACACTGCAACTGTCATAAATATGAATCAGTTGCCAAGAATCTGAATTTTGATCATGTGACTATGGAGATGCTGCAATGGTCCTGAGTGTGAAAAATGGTCATAAGTCATTTTTTTCCAGTGCTGTTGTAACTTTGAATGGTTACTAAATGAACTGTTGTAAATTGAGGTCTACCTGTATAACACTTAAGAGCTGAGGTGGCACAGTGGTTAGAGTGCAGTACTGCAGGCTACTTGTGCTGACTGCTGACTGCCTGCAATTTGGCAGTTCGAATCTCACTAGGCTCAAAGTTGACTCAACCTTCCATCCTTCCAAGGTGGGTAAAATGAGGAACCAGATTGTTGGGGGCAATAGGCTGACTCTGTAAATCGCTTAGAGAGGGCTGTAAAGCATTGTGAAGTGGTATATAAGTGGTCCCCAGACCAGATAACAGAACCATGTTTCCAGCCCTTCTGGAAGGCCAGTCAGGGCAAGGCCAATGTAATCGCCAGGGAAATTATGTTCCGAATGACAAGTACCAGAGCAAAGAGCCCTGCCCATTGCTTCTCTCAAATTCTTTGTGCCCTTTGATTTCATCTGGTGTGGCTGCTCAGTGTCCAGCAGCAAGATCAGCATTCTACCCATACTACTCTCCTACACCTACTGTAGGAGAGTACAGCCCTACAGGTTTGTTTTGAGAAGAAGGACACTGGCTAATTCATGAGCTCTGTTCAGGGAGGTAAAGTTCTCTAATAATTATCTTCCTAATCCTCATCACCTTTAGCCCAGAGTATGTCACATTTCCATGTCTTATTGTTGCAACTGCAAATTAGTGACACTAACCTTATATTCAAAATAATAAGAACCATAAACAACAATGTCTGCTTATCCCAGGTCCGTGGACAAAAATGTCAAATCCAGTCTAAACATCTGACTGACTGTGCAGTGAATCATCATCATAATAAATACCATCAAGGCAATTAATACCTGAGCAATTCCAGTCATTAGATACACAGCTGGAACAGTGGACTGGCCTTAAGCAGAACTAAAAACCCTGGGATAGGAAGACCAGAAAAGTAATGACAATGAATCACTCTGCCTCCTAGGCAGCAGATGTTGACAGAATATTTACCAAGGCAAATAGGTGGGTGTGGAATGTTGCAAGTACAGCAGACAGCTGAAGAAGAAAAAGGGGCATTGGAAAAATATCTGACGGACATTTGAAGCACAGCTAGTATACCATGAAGGCTTACTGAGCACTGGGGAAACCAAACTGGCTTATAAGAAAGACCAAAAGAAGAATAGAAAAGAGACATGGCAAGGCAAAATATGACATGGCCAGTACATTAAAAAAGAAAGAAAGAAAGAAAAAATCTACCAGGGAAAACAGATGATAACAAGGCCTGAGAATGGCTAAGAAAGGGAAAATTAAGAAAAAGAGGCTAATTCTGGCTGTACAAGACCGAGCCTTGAGAACAAATGCACACAAAGCAAGAATTGAGACGTTAGTAACAGACAGCAAATGCCGTTTCTGCAAAGAAACTGAAGGAACAGTAGACCACCCAGTTAGCTGCTGCAAGAAGGTTGCACAGACCGACTACAAACAACGGTATGACAAAGTAGCAATAATGGTACATTGGAGATCTAATACCATTAGATGGAAGAAATACTACTTTCCTGCAAGCAAGAAGTAATGGGTGCCCCAAAATAGACAAAATAATAGAAAATGAAGACTAAAGTCCTCTGGAACTTTAGAAACCAAACAGACAAGCACCTGCCACATAACACCCTATACTTTAACAACTGTCAATAAGAAAGACAAAAGAGTCCAGACAGTGGATGCTGCAATCCCTGGCGACAGCAGAATAGAAGAGAAAGAACTGGAGAAAAATCACAAAATACCAAGACCTACAATACAAAAAGAACAGCTGTGGTAAAAGAAAGCAAAGATAGCACCAATAGTAAAGGTGCTTTGGGTGCAATCTCAAAACTTCTGGACACCACTCGAACACCATCAATGTTGATAAAATCACTATCAGTCAGTTTCAAACGGCAGCTTTACTTAGCACAGCTTACATTCTGCAAAGTTATCTTTAATATTATTAAACAACAACTTCTACTTATCCTGGGTCCTTGAGAAAGACTGAATAGTTGGATAAAAAATTGTAATTTAGTCTTAACATCTGGTTGATTATGTCTGCAGAGAGAATATGACCAAAATTCAGAATAAATGCATCTAGATGATATCACAGGTGCTGGACTATCTAAAAGTGAGGTCATCTCCACTTCTGTCTGTGAAAAAGTGGCTAGCATCTCTTCTAAATCCTTCAAGGTAGCCAGGTCAGGAAGTAGACACCATAAAGACTTCATAGCTGTAGAACACAATCTTGGAAGCCTGACAGAGCGGTTTTCTGCCCCCTCTTATACAAAAGAATATCAAGGTGAGGTTATCTTGAGTTACTTTCTCATTTCCTTTTCTTTCCCAGGGCTAAGTGAATGTTTACCAAACTGCTCTTGCATTGTTTCTTCAAAGTTAGCTCTGAACCTCTCTACATTTTGTGTGGTGTTTGCCTTCTCTGTTAGGATTCTTTACTTCTCCATATAAAATGATGTTTTTGATTGGACATCGCCCAATTGCTTCTCACAGCACACTTCTTTTTCTCTTTCCCCACAATCACTGGCCACATGCAAGCACAATGCACCATTCTCACCTCACAATCACCTCTCCAAAGAGTGTTTTTTTTTTCTTTTTTTCACAAAATGAAATAAATATTGAGAAATACAGACAGGAGTATTTTTGAATGTTCAGATTCCTTGTGAATTTCAACAGATTTTGCACCCAGTGTACAGGTAGTCCTCGACTTACAACTTTGTTTAATGACTGTTTGAAGTTACAACAGCACTGAAAAAAATAACCTATGACCATTTCTGACCAGCAAAGTCAATAGGGAGGCTAAATTCACTTAACCGTGTTACTAATTTAAACAAGTGCAGTGATTCACTTAACAAATGTGGCAAGGAAAGTCGTAAAATGGGGCAAAACTCGCTTACTAAATTTCTCATTTCGCAACATAAATTCTGGCTCAATTTTGGTTGTTAAGTCGAAGACTACTTATAATCAGTTCTGCTTTTCAGATGAAATTTGCAATCTTTTAGCCTGACATAGACTACCTTGAGCTCCTGGAAATAAAATGAAGAGGGGAGGTGTGGTGGTGGGGGGGGAGAGGAGGGCAACAGGATTGGAAGACATACTTAAATTTACATTGTAGTGAAGAAGGCCAAGCTGAAAGGCCCCAGGTCATTGTGATAGTTCCCTCTTCTTTGTTACAGAAACCCAGTTAGTGCATGTCTCCTGCCAGTACATGATGCTGGTAGAGGGAAGGTCAAACTCAACAACAGAGGGAAATGCAGGCAAGGAATGGCTCTGTTGGCTATTGGTCTATTGAAATCAGGGAAGTGGAGACAAATTAATGATGACTAATTTAAGTCCCATTTATTATTTAAATCCCAGCTCTAAACACAACAATAACACCAGACATATTTCTGGAAGGCAAAACCACAAAATTCTGCTTTATTTATTTTAGTCATGTCATGCACTCAAACTGACTGGAAAAAGGAGTTATGCTTGGAATGGTCAGCAATAAAAGGAAACAAGGATAGCAAAAAAATGGTGGCTAGACAACCATCAAAGCCAACATCAGCTAGAGCAGAAAACAACTGAAAGAAGCCCTATATAAGATCGGAAAGTGTGGCCTGACTTGACTCATAAAATGGATGAAAACTGGACCTGATTAAATGGATAGCAACTTCAAGCACAAGAATATTTATCTAGCTTACTACACTACATATATTTCCAGCTTTTTCCCCCATCATGGAATAAAGTAGTTATGGTTTAATATTGGACTAACGCGTGGGATTGTAGAAACATTTTTTATAAAGAGAATAAACAAAGCTCTGTTTGCTTACTTTAGTTGCATATTTTATTCTGCTTATAAGCCATTCCAATCATAAACAATTCTGTGCTGGATGTAGGGATCCAAGCAGAGCAAATGTTATCCATTTGCTATTGCTGCTAAGGATAAAGATGCCTATCTCCTTGACATGTGAAAATCTGATGAAAAATTGGTGGTTCTGCCCCCCCACCCACATAAATTTGGGAAAGTGCTTGATTTCATGACAAGGCATCAATGCTTGGGAATCTGCTACAAGATGCCTGAATGAAAAAGCAGATGACTCTGCATTCTGAGTTAGCAGACAGGTTGACTGGGAGCACTTAGACAAAGCTCTATTCCCAAACTACTTAAGGTAAAACCACAAAATGTTGCTTTACTGATTTTGGGGTGCATAGATACAGCCCGCAGGGCTGCCCTGGAAACAGTGAACGACTGGACCACGGTGTCTCTGCCAGTGAAAATGGGCTCCCGAGCTGGTTTTGGCCACAACGGTATCCTGCTTGGGAGCCCATTTTCACTGGCAGAGTGCTTGGGCCATTACAGGCGTCCCCAACATGAGTGACATTGAGCTGGCCACATCTAGTCTGGCCACCCTCAACATCTCATTTCATAGGGTTTCCCATCCTTTCTAGACACACTTCAGGATTTCAAAATCTAGCATACAAATCTGACTTCTTTCTATTTTTCCTCACTTTGACATGATGAATTCAAGGATAACATGGGCACTTTTTCTGAGAATTTCATTTACCTTTATTAAATCAATTTCTTCTTGTAAGAAGTGGGTGCAAGACTACAAATCCCATGGGTGCAAGACTACAAATCCTTCTTCCACTGTCTGTGAAATCAAATCAGTGAGGAGAACATTAGATCTCCAACTCATGTGTAGTTAATTATTCTCCAACATGTGTAGTTAATTATTCCATTCTTATGAAACTTCCATGTTGCTCAAGTATTCTGTGATGCAAGCAAAGAATTTTGATAATTCTAATTAGAATAGAATGTGCCATTTGGTAGATTAATAAGAGTAATACATTTCTGTGTCATCAGCTGCTTTAAAGTGAAATATCTGCACACTTAAAACAAATAGGATGGCCTATAGTTTTGTTCTGTGGCCTTCTTAAGAATGACCAGATATTGTGCACAGTCCTACCAACATTACATCTGCTTAACACTTGCTGTCCTTTGCAGCTCCTCTCTACCATTGAATGCTCCAGATTGCCTGTGATAGTACCTGCAGACATTCTGAAAACATTTACCTGCACATACACTTAGGAAATTCTTCCTTGGGACAGTAAATATTTTGTTGCTGTCTATCCAAACCTCAGGCAGAGTGAGTGAGGATGAGAAGAGACAAATATGGGATAAAACAGGTTTGGGGTGCGTGTGGGAGAAACAATGTCCCTAAAACTAGGAAATAGATGAAAAGTTTAGCTCTGCAAGTTTTTGCTTAAAAGTTACAAATCTGCAAGGATCTGGTACACACAGTTTATATTGTTGAAATACATTGTACATACAGGTTTTCTTCAATATATCAGTTCAAATCAAAAGGACTTGCGATTATGACATTTGTTTTGAATAACACTCTAGGGCAGTGGGTTTTTTTTCCCCAACCTTGGCAACTTTAAGCTGGCTGAGAAATTCTAGGAATTGAAATCTGCACCAGAGGTGAAATTCAGCAGGTTCTCTAGAACCGTAGTAAATTTTCTAAGCAGTTCGGAGAACCGGCTGTTGGAAGAAATCTTTTGTTTTTTTCCACTTTACAGGCTTAATCCTGTCAGGAAGGCAGGAAAGAAACATTCTGGTGTTGTTTCTTTATTGCCCTGCTTACAGAAACTGCCCACCCAGTTACATGACCCCCTGCCACGCCCACCAAACCATACCCACAGAAGTGGTAGTAAAAAAAATTGAATTCCACCACTGATCCACACCTATTAAATTTGCCAAGTTGAGAAACCTAAGCAGACCTAAAGTTAAAATACCTCCGGCTATTTTGAGTTCAGTGGGTTGTGTGAATGAATCTAGAGATTAGGATGAATTCAGGGAAGCATGGTTCAGTTAAAGCAAGGGTTACTGTATTATGCAAACACACCACTTACTCAGAGGTAACAAATGCTACTCTGCCAAGGATTCAATTGCTCATAATGATAACTAAACGCCCTAAACCTGCGCAGACTAATAAAAACTACACAACCCAAGATGCATCCTTCTGCAAAAGCGACTCATCGGCGCGGCGCATGACGAGGCAAAGAAGACCTTTCTCCTCCGCGTTCCTCTGCCCATGACGTCACACCAACTCTCTTGCCGGCCGCTACAGCACTGCACCACGCAGTTTCGCTCTGCCCGAAGCAACTTTCTTTTCCGTCTTCTCCAGGCTGGCACTTGGAAAGACCAATGCGCGTTTTGGATCCGCGCGTTTTCCGCCAATTGGAGGGCTGGGGGGGCGGTATTTCTGGAGTAGCCCATCGAGCGCTCAGCTGAGTAGTGGAGTCCGGCAACGGCCCCCTGGGAGAGGAGGCGTGTTTGGCTGTTTTTTTTTTTTTCTTTTTAAAGGGCCAGTAGCGGAAGAAAGTTGAGGGCAGAGTTTCCTGAGGGGGGGGGGTGCTGCTTCTTCGGGCTGCCTGATTGGTCCATGTCCGGCCCCTTCAGGGTGGCGAGCAGAGCACCGTGCCTTGGTTGGGGCCGACCGTCTGGGGAGCCTCTGGCCGCAGAATGGAGCAGGCAGCGCCTAAAAGGTAACGGTCAGGGCCTCCCTCGTTCCCGGGAGACTGAGGCGGCGGCAGTGAGGTTTATTTTGGGCGGAAGGAAGAAGGCCGGAGTAGGCCGCGTGCCCCGCTGTTCGCCTGCTTCTCCAAGCCTGGACTCCCCGTCGCCGGACAGCCCCCCCCGGCTTGAGGTGCCCCTCGCCCTCGGTTCGTCCCTCCTCCCTTTGGCGTGTGTAGGGGCGGCGTGACGGGAGGCTCATCCTTCCCGTTTCTGGATGGCGTCGAAGGGAGGAGGCTTTGCCCCAGCCTTTCTCAGCGGGATGCCTCAGAGGGCTGGCTAGAGGAGATGGGAGCTGTAGTCCCATAGGTTGGAGGGCATTCTGGGCTGGCTAGAGGAGATGGGAGCTGTAGTCCCATAGGTTGGAGGGCATTCTGGGCTGGCTAGAGGAGATGGGAGCT
>JAEANM010000758.1:22415-32538 GCA_017656035.1 Myanophis thanlyinensis
GTAGTCCCATAGGTTGGAAGGCATTCCGGGTTGGCCAGAGGAGATGGGAGTTGTAATCCCATAGGTTGGAAGGCACTCTGGGTTGGCTAGAGGAGGTGGGGATTGTAGCCCATAGGTTGGAGGGCATTCCGGGTTGGCCAGAGGAGATGGGAGTTGTAATCCCATAGGTTGGAGGACATTCTGGGCTGGTTAAAGGAGTTAGGAATTGTAGTCCTATAGGTTGGAGGACATTCCAGAGTGGCCAGAAGAGATGGGAGTTGTACTCCAATAGATTGGAGGGCATCCCTCCTGGAAAGGCTACTTTGTGTGTAAAGAAGCCTTCATTGCACAACCCCTGGAGAGAAATGGGCTTTTCTTGTTCCCAGGCGTGTTTTTAGATACACAGGTAGCATAATGCCTGTCTGCAGACAATCATCTGGATGTGTGAGACTCACCTGCTTGCTTTCCTAGGGAAATACTGTAACCTACTCACTTAGCATCCCTTAATCATTCACTTCTTGGTATGGCAATATTATTATATTGATTATGTGCCATCATTTTGTTTTGACCCCTAGTAACCTCATAGGCAGATTTTCTCCATAAATCTTATCTATCCATAAACCTTATGTCTCTTATGTCTCCCAATGGTGTGCTCCCATTGCCATTGCCATTGCCATTGTAACTGAATCCAACCTTGCTTGCTGCTTGTCCTCTTATTTTTTCTTCCATCTTTCTCAGTATATTTGTATTCCACACAACTGGGTTTTTGCATAATGTGTCCCAAATAAGGTAATTGGAGCCTGACCCTTTATATGGCAGTAGAATTGAAATATATGGAAGCTTCAACATACTGTTAATATGTCCTTGGTGTGTACTGTGTGGTGCTTAAGCCTACACAGAAATAAAGACCTCCCACCTAGCCCTAACACCGGTTTAGGTAGTAATGGAGCAAGGAATTAATCTCTCAAGAAAATATGCATTCATACTGCCCACCTAAGACCTCCCTGCTGGTGCCTCCCTGGGACAGAGAATATGTCCCCCATGGTTCTCTGTTAAACGACCACCAGACAGGCATTTCACTCTGTCTTCATGAAAGAGTATGAAAATAGAAACTTGGGAAATCTATGCATGTTGGTATTATCACAATGGTTTTGAAAATAGGCATAAAATGGACAATGGTGGAAGACTGTATCTTATTTTTAAATTGTGTTTTTGTTCATATTAAATTGTTACAATACATTTACATAGGCTGTGGATGAGAAGTTGCTTGGTCGTGAAATACTGAACTTTTGAATAATGGAAACATATTTTTAGAAGCAGTATTCTACATGTGCATAAACATTGCATTTCCAAAATATTTTCAGAAAAAATAAAGGTATTTTAAATCATCTTTATTATAATATTGATATAATATTGTCATCTCCTTAAAAGGAGTAAGTCAGTGATTGGAGGCACATGTACAGTAGGGAAATTCAAAACTAATCCAGGTAGAATATGGGGGTAAATCATTAAAGATTAAGATTTTTTATCATAAATAACAAATGCCTATAAACATATAAACAATCTTCTTGAAAGGGTAAACTATTTCTATCATAGTGAGACGTAAGCTCTTTGATAGAATGACTGGTGGCACTTAAGAAAATAATTTATATATTGAGTTTCCATGTTATTATGCAACTACCCTAAAAAGGAAGTTGATATTAATGGGTGTGATTAATGTTTTTTTTTATCCTGTGCTGCTTAGGTTAATGAGTATATTAAATCTTTAAGCTGGCCATGATTAAGCACCTACAGCTCTTTTTTTGTCATTTTAGATCTAGATTAAATTCCAATTTCCTCACCTCCAGAAACTCTCATCCTGTTTATTTTTCCATTTGCAAATTATATGCGCCCTGACTATATTAGTTGTTGGAACATTCCTTTGGAATCTTTCTGATGCAGCCTGTCTTTTACAGTACCATCCATTTAATTTAAAACTGCTTGAAAACATGGGGCAAAATTCACTACTCTGGATAACTATCATGTTGTTCCTTCTCTTCTTTCTTTATACCTGGATGTTTTTCTGTTCCTGGTAAGAATTAAGGGCTTCTGCCTTCAGTTGAGCCTTGTAGTTGAGCACAAACTTAGTTGGCCAGAAATTCCATGCAGGTGAATGAATGAGCTGTTGGAGGACTCCAATTCCAAGGAGCTGCTAGAAAGAAATTAAGACCATTTCATTTGTGTTCAGCATAATGCTATGATGCAGCTCTCTATTTTTTCCTCCTGTGTTAGCCTTCAGTAATTTAATAGAATCTCTGTAGGTTCTTTCTTAAGTTTATCTTTTCCTTTCAACTGAACTGTTATGCTTCTGAACGGAAGTTGTAGGATACCCAGTGTTAGTTCTCAAGCATTGAAATCATACCCTTGTACCAATGTACACTGCACTAAAAATAGGAATAACATTGTTAAACCAAAGTAGCACATATACTATATTATTAAAATGAATCCTCGTAACCATATATGGTGTCTAACTTCTGAGCATATGAATATCAAGAAAAAAAAGGGAAGTTCACATGCAGTGGTATTTGTAGTTTCTTTCTTTAAAGATGTTTTATTGGAATTAATGTGATTTTGGTTAAAAATTGGAAAAAAACTTTTCAGTATAAAGTCTTATAAAATGTAAGCCCTGATTAAGAACCAGCAGTCTTGCACGAATAACTGGAAGAAGTTTTTAAATGTACATTTCTAACCTCAGAAATCTGAATAATAATATTCAATATCTTTTCTATGTTCAGAAAGAAATTACTTGAAAATTCCCTGAAAATTCCAACATATATCTTCCTCCTCTTCCTCCTCCTTTTCCTCCCCCCCTCCTTCTCCTTCCTCTTCTCCCTCCCCTCACCCCTCTTCCCCCCATTATGTAATGTGTTTTGGGTATCCACACAGGAGGGCTAGAAAAGTAAATTATTTCTTTAATTTGCAATATAGATTATTTCAGACATTGCAATAAAGGACAGCTATGTGTGCCAATTCATAAAAGGAATTTCATTAAGTCATGTAGGATGTATTCTCAGTAAGTATGATTTTTGCAAAGGTGTTGCTTTTGCTTACGGAGCAAGGAAATTAAAACAGAATTCCTGCTTTATAGATTGTACCTGGGTGGCTGAATCAGTTGCTTTCATTCAGTTCTAGAAATAGGCCAGTAGTGGTGAACCTTTTACTTACCAAGTGCCAAAAAGTACATGTTTGTTATGTGTGTGCCATCCACACTTGCATGCGGCTCCTCCACATGCATTGCATGTACAACCGCACCATCTGCACATGCATGCAGCCCTTGCATGTGCAATGCATGCATGTTGCACACAGGCACTCATGCACACATGATTAATTGCATATGTATGCATAGGAGAACTCCGAAGACCAGCTGGATTTCCTGCTGCAATTGTGCACACGCACAGCGGAGGCCCGAAGACTAGGTGGGTCTCTGCAATTGCTCATGCGTGCATGCACAATCGCATGTGCATACTTAGCTGCAGTAAGTTGCCCGACAGCTTGTGTGCCCAACAAGATGGCTCCGCGTGCCACCTTTGACACCCATGCCATAGGTTCGCCATCACAGGAATAGGCTGCGGTAAACCATTTCTGAAAATGCTATCAAGAAAACTTCAAAGAGTTGTCTGTGCACACATGCATATATACACATAAAATAAAACAAAGCAAATTGAACATATGATAATTTGAGCCCCCCACACCCCCCAACAAATCTGGTCAAATACTATAGCATCTGCACGACAGAAAATTTTAACAGGTCTGGAATTCAAGATAGAATTCATCTGTTGGACTTCTTGCAAACTAAATACAAACTTAATTGGAGAGACATTAGAATAACTTATTTTAAGTGATGATTCAGAGACACAGCATTTCATTGATTTTATAATTTTATAATCTAAGAAAAATACAAACACTACTTTGTATAATTCTTGAAATGTATCACATTGATTATAGTTTATCCCTTTTATGTTTTTTCATGTAAATATTCTTATCAGTCTTGGACTCTATTGCCCTGGGATTCATTTTGTGTTGGTTATGTAAGATCAAACAGCTTTTCAAAGCTCTGTGAGAGAGAGAGATGCCATTTCTAATGAATGACAAATACAAAATTTAAATGGAATGAATGATGATGTATTATAGTGGAATAATTTCTGTGTTAGAATTTGTAGCATATATATGGAAAATGACACAATTTAATTTTAGTTTACTTTATATTGTGCTCCAATCGACATGGGATTCTGAGAATCTTGCATTATAACAGATGTTGATAAATAATATCAATGAGAAAGCAAAAAAAGCCGAAGCAATAATGTCTTATGGAACAAGCAACAACTTTCCAATCTATAACAGACATGTTCCCCTCATCTCTATTCCTGAGGCTGTCCGGAATAGCCAGGTTTAATGGCTTTCCAAAAAACCCAGTAAAGTGCCCAACTTTTGATTTGCTTTCCCTTTGTACAGATGTTCCCCTCCCCAAGCTTGTTTCTCTTATTTCCTCTTTGTGTGCTTAGTTGTCCATTAAAACTGCTTTCAAGTGGGGAATTGATTATTTCTGAATGGGATGCACTTGTGTTTAAGAATTGTAATTTTGTCATTAACATATTAAACCTTAATTTATGTTTTGAGAACAATTAATTATAGATAAATAAAATAATAGAAGTTACCTTAATGGTTTTTTTTGAGAAGGTATGTGGTGCACATTGAAACTCTGAAGCTTTCTATTTATTCTTAAGAAAATAAAAGTGTAGATTTAATAATTAAAGATAAAAGTAAATTGCAAATTACTAATTATAGATTATTTCAAATGTTTTTATATTTTTATTAGCAAGCTTAAAAAGCTCAGTGAAGACAGCTTGACTAAACAGCCTGAAGAAGTATTTGATGTCCTGGAAAAGCTTGGTGAAGGGTATGTACAATTTTGTATATGTAGAGATGTATGGATGGCTATGGAAACTTAAAACACGTATCATGAAAACATAGTGGATGGTAGTGAGCTTGATCATGAGTTGAAAAATCTTCCATATTTGGACTTGTGCCTACATCTATCTAGTATAATGAGATTATATACAGGTAGACTTTGCTTAATTATACTAATTGGAACCGGAAACTTTCATCATTAAGTGATGTGGTTGTAATTCAAGATATCTGATTGCGAATGTTGGCAGTTTTGATAGTCCCAATTGCCATCGTTAAGCAAGGATCTTACATGATTGCAACTTCTTGCCAGCTCCTCTCTTGACTATGCTTGTCAGAAATCAGCAGAGAAGGTTGTAAATTGTCGTCATGTCACTTTGAGCCCTGCATTGGTTGTACATACAAAGACTGCTCTTAAGTACATTTGTTCAGTTCTGTTGTTAGTTTGAATGGTCACAGAATGAATGGTTGTTAAATGAGGACCAGCTGTATTATAAAGTAAAACTTAAAAATTGCTCAGTGTAACAAGCTCAGTAATGCATATATTTGTGCAGTGGTGCATAAAATATTTATATATTTTAATATATAAAAAATAAAATATAAAAAATAATGGCAAAGTGTGATTTTGTTTAAAGGAGAAGATAAATTCTTTTGTGAGAGAATGTTGTATAGTTTCAAACGGGGCCAAATCACGGTCCTCAGACTGTTCGGGGGCCAAACTAGAATGGGCATGGCTAGGTGGTCATGTGACTAGGTGGGTGTGGCCAGGGGCATTGCCCGCTTGACATCACTCGTGGGTGGTGCCTGTGGGTTTGGGGCAGGGTTGGAGAAGTAATCCAGGGTTTCTGGTGAATGGGGCAGTGGGCGGGAGGCTTGTCCCACAGAATGAGATGAGGCAAGGCAGGGGGCGGGGCAGCTACATCCAGAAACCCATCAGTCACAGTACGCTCGCTGCCCTTTGTGTGTGGGTGGGAGAATAGTTTTTGGATGTAGATGTGGCTTGCCAGCCTCTCAGCTGGTGCATGCTGTGGCTCTGAAGCCTGCTGCCAGTACTGGGCTGACTGTCCAAGTAGCAAGCGGAAGCGGTGGGAAGGAATGTTATGTGGACCGCTGGATGCATTTACTCCATTCCACTGTCTCTTTTGGCTTGCAGTTGGAGAGCAGGTCACCGCTGGTCAACTTCTCAGACCCCTCGTGGGTCTTGCCCTTGGCCTGCGAATGTAGCATGTTTCTCTCGCGTACTTGACTGCAGTGGCGGTGCATGAGAGGGGTGCTTTGCCAGCAGGCCCTGCAGGAAGCGGGGGAGAATGCAGCATTTCCCTGTCCATTACCAGACCCAACATGCAATGCCTGGCCAGGCTTCCCTGAAATGTGGTGGGGGGCAGGGAAAGAAGTGGTGCCCATCCCAAGGCTGGAGGAAGAAGGCCTTGGACGAATTGCCTCGCAAGGCAGGATAAAGTGGAGCTCAGCTCTCCCTGCCGAACAGTCCCAGTGAAGGAGGTATGTCATCGGGAGTCTCTACTCTTGGCAGCTTCTGGGTGGCAACTACGCTGCCATTCGGCAGACTCGCCCAGCCTGAAGGAGGCAAAGCAGCCAGCTAGAATGGTGCTTTCCCCTTGCGCACCCTGGCACTGCCAAGGCCGCCAGCAGCTGGTGGAGATCCATTAGGCCACTGCTGTTGCTGCCTGGAGCACTAGGTCTGCCTGGAGCATCAGGAGGCAATGCGGCCAACTAGAAAGGCTGAGTAGAGGTGGTAAAGTACACCCCATTGTGAGTGGGGAAAGCCAGATCCTCATCAGAGCCCTGACTACCCAGGCCCATCAGAGACGTGGGGGAGACACGTGATCCTGGCTGGGCTTGGGCAGCCATAGCGCCGATGCAGAATGAGCTTTCCTCACTTGTGGTTGGTTGCCTTTTGCCTGCTGGGAATGGTCGTGCTTTTACCACCTCTACTTGGTCTTTCTAGCTGGCTGCTTTGCCTCCTTCAGGTTGGGTGTGTCTGGTGCTCCATGCAGCGATGGCATGGGCCTAATGGACCACTGTGAGCTTCAGAGGACTTTGGGGGGTGTTGGCTGATGCAGCTCCTTCAGATGGAGCCTTAAGGCTTCCGTTCCTTTCCTGGACTGAAGGCAGCCTTCTACCTTGCAGCCTCCCCTGCCCCCCGGCCGCATCTCCATTCTGAGCTGAAGGTTGCAGCTAAATTCCAGAAAGGCATGGCTTGTGGAAATCGGGGCTTCCCTCTGTGTGAGTGGGCGAATTGGCAGAATGCTACCCAAACCAGTGCCTAGGGCTCAAAGGCCCTCTTCCTCCAGCCTAGGGATGGGCGCCACTTCCTGCCCTGTCCCCCCCACACTTCAGGCAAGCCCAACCGGGTGGTACATGTTTAGTCTGGTAGCAGATGGGGAAATGCCACGCCTACCCTACTTCCTGAAGGGCCTGCTGGCAAAGTGCCCCTCTTATGCACATGCTGCTGTAGTCAGGTACACGAGGGGAACATGCTCCACCTGCAGGCCAAAGGCAAGACACATGAAGGACCCAAGGAGATGACCAATGGTGACCTGCTCTCTAACTGCAAGTGAAAAGAGACGCGACCAAGTAGGTAGTAGGCACCCCATATCCTCCTCATCGTGTCTTCGCTGCAGTGGAAGCAGTAGCTGAAGGCAGAGACACAGGGGAGAGACACACAGTTCGGCGGGCTGGATGCATAAAACAACCACTTGCCCTGTCCCAGCTACATGGATGGAGCAGGTTTATCCAGTGGTCCGCATCACGTGCCTCTCCCCCCCACTCTGTAGGCTGCTGATGCCAGTGCTGCTGCCACCATGCCTGTTTCTTGGAGAGCCAACTGCTGAGTCTCTGCTGCCGGCCAGGGACCTTGCGGTTCCTGGGTGTACCCTCATGCTCTGGCAGCTGTGGCAGGCATGGCACCTCCTACCCGGTCACCATCATCCGGGAAAAGCCAGCTATGGGAGAAGTGGCTAGGAGGGGAGGGGTGGGGTGATGGGTGGGGCTGAATCCCACCAGTGTGCAGGCTGGATACATTGTGTCAGCGGGCTGTATCTGGCCCGTGGGCCGTAGTTTGAGGACCCCTGCCTTAGAGGCTCCAATTATGCCCAACAGTTAAGCTGAATATGTACCATATATATATCCGAAGTCAGTGGTGGTGAACCTATGGCACGCATGCTAGAGGTGGCAAGCAAAGTCCTCTCTGTGGACATGGGCACCGTTACTCCAGCTCAGCTCCACCACATTTCTCCGTGTCATTTCTCACCGTCATTTGCAGAAACAAGTTTACCTGCAAACAATGAAACAAGCTCACTAAAGAAAAAAAACCTCACCTTTTGCAGAACTACCAGTGTTGGGATGCCCCACCTCCCACCTGTCAACTGGTCTTTGGGTCTCTACTGCGTATGTGTTATGTGCGCCTTGCAGTTTGGGCATGTGTACATGCACAAAGTTTAAGGCACTTGGCCATCACTGTCCTAAGTTAAGTAATATTTCCCACAGATCCAGTTATAATTATGGGAAACCTACCATGCTGCTGTATTTCTTTGTTCATTGGATAAGAGCACCAGAAGCATATAACTTCGAGGACTGCTTCCTTTCTCCCCATTTCAATATTTGTCTATCTTGCACCTACCATAGAAGAGAAAGATGGATGAAGACAGAGAGAGTAGGATGCTACCACCAGTTAAATCTGTTATAACACCAAGCCCAATCGAGCCATTACAGGGACCCCTGCCGTATTCTAATTCTAAGCTTTCTTTGCAATGACTAGAAAGGTATTTACATTGATTGCCAGAATATAAGTAATTGTGCTCACTGTGATCAGTTTTTCCATGGGGTTAGCTATGCCACGTGAGCATTAGTTCTTTCAGAGAGACTTTCTGGCATTACCATTTTAAGATAGTTTGTCCAATAACCTTATTTTTCTTTGCAATACATACTTTTTCCTTGGCTTATGTGACTTATTGTTATGTAGGGGATCCTCAAACCACACTTTGAGAACTGTCTTAGATAAATGTTAATTCTGAATAACACTTTGTAATTAAAAATCATTAAGAAAAATCATTAACATTAAAGTGAATTCTGGTATTATGCAAGTGGAAATTTGTTTACATGATATTTTTTTCCTTCCTGTGAAGCCTCCTCCCCTTTAAAATCTGCTTTGGAAACTGGAGGAATTTGGAGCATGTGTGACAGTAAATGAAGCTGTAGAGTGAAAGGATATCACGCTGTTCTTATCAGCTGAAATTAGTTGTGTTTTTTTTTCTAGATAACTTCTAGTTAAGTTCCCAAATGAATAAAATACTATTGCACTTCTTTTTCCAGTTAAACTGATATTAAGATTTTTAAAAATCTGCTTTCTTGTAGCCTTTTGGAAATGTTTTACTAATGAACAAAATAGAAAATATATAGGAAGCTGTTGCAAAATGCACAATATTCTTTATCTGTATATTCTTTCTGACATGATATATTGAAATATTGATTTAATTGACCCCTGTTTAATGGATATCAGCTACAGTAAACCAAGTTCCACCTGGATATCCCCTTGAAATAATGAATTATTCTGTTGCATCTAAAATAGTCCAGATGAGCAATTGCATCTACATTAACATCCATATTCATGATGATTTAACATATATGCAAATAATGTACATTGGACTAAAGTGAGTGACAAATATAAAAAAGTACGTTGAGGTTTGTTCATATAGTGAGAATCACATTGCAGACTAAATATATAGCAAAGAGAAAGGGAAAGACCAAACATCATGGTTGGAAGAAGTTGATGACGCCCTCCAAACGAGAAGAGATGAAAAGTTTAAAGAATAAAAGGAATGAAATAATATATGGACATAATGAGAGGAGAGGTGATTTGCAAGGGTAGAAAGACGTAAGACAGGTATAGGGAATTGTATTGATTCAAACTAGATTTAGCTGTATATCCTCTTCTTTTTATGCCTTTATTTTTTAAGTTAAAATTATTTCTTTTCTGTGTTTAATGTATTACCCTAAAGCAGGGGTCCTCAAACTACGGTCCGCGGGACGCATGCAGCCCGCGGAGCACATTTACCCGGCCATTTACTCCATAAGCGGCAGTGCGGCTTGACCGGCCCCCACTTGCCCTGGCCTGAGGAGGAGGAGGAGGAGGCGGGATATGAGGAGGAGAGGAGGAGGCCGGCCGCATTGTCACAGAGAC
>JAEANM010000759.1:0-32537 GCA_017656035.1 Myanophis thanlyinensis
CTGGGAATTGAAGTCCACGAGTCATGAAGGAGCCATAATTGCCCACCCCTGGGTTAGTCTCTTGAGAACCCCCCCAACCCGGTCATAATGCAACACTAAATGGCCATCTTAGGATCCCCCACTTTCATATTTAATTGTCATTATCCTATCATTTTGAAATATTAACCCTAATTTAAATTTTAATTTATAATGTTAATTTGTATGCGTCATTTTATTTATCAGGTATATTATATTGTACATCACCCACAGCCCCTCTTTGAGGGAGATGGGTGGTTTAGAAATATAAAATATATATGTAAATGTAAATAAACAACAAAAACAAAACATCATCAATCTTCTGAAGTACCAAAAAGGAAGGAAATTGTACAAAAAGGGGGGAAATGGGAAAAGTTCAATACTGACATGTTCTAAATAAAAACATTCAACTGGAATATTCAAATAGAAGTTATTGAACTGAACTTAAAACTAGGATGACTTAAGTTTAGACACGTAATTAGAATTCAGTTATAAAGAGAAGAACACTGGTCTCATTGGCACTCAGAAATCTGATTTTAATGGGCTTTTTGTAGGAGAGGGCATTATTACCCAAAGCCCGGGGAATCAAGCAGTTTGTCATCCCACTCATGTGAATAATGCAAACGAGGCCTTTTGTTATTATTAAGATGATGTACTTTGTGCCATTTACATCATTAGAAATATGAAGTAAATTACAACAAAATGTGATCCATTGCATGTTGAGTCATTAAAACGAGCTTCTGAGAACTGAAGTTTCATTGCAGTATCATCAGGTTATTATTGTTAGGATTGGCTTACTAAGAATATTTCTGCACATAATGCTTCAATAGAGAAATGAAATATAATCATCTTGTTTGCTCATTTAAGGAAACATCATAAGCAAATCAGATACAGAAGGGCACATTTTGATTTTAAAAAATTGGGACTCCAGAAGCAAATGAATATTGGATAGAAACACACAATTCCAGAAACCTATGTAAAAGAAATGAACAGAATCGCAGAGGAAATACAGATGTGCATTTTAGAAGTACAATAATAATATTGGCTACACAAATGCAGTGAGAAAGCTCCAGTTCTGGCACTTTTGAAGAAAAAGTAACTTCCCTGGTTTTAAAGCTGTGGTTTTAAGCAGTTGATGATGAGTGAGATGGATGGTTTTACAAAATGCTCAAACATACTTCATCTCTTGCTCTTTGTTGCATTTGAGGTGCCTGTTTACCTCTACAAACATGTGCTGCTGGGTTTACAATGAGAGGTAAGAACTTTCTGAGTGAAAAAACCAGATAGTAGAAAAGTAATTCACTCTCCCTGTTCCTTTCTTCATTGCCTGCTTTTTTCCTCTCAAAATGCCAGGTTTTAATTTCATTTCGATGTCTGATTTAATAGGAAAATTTTAAATATGACATTGCAACTGGAAAGCTTGGCATGGGAAGGCTCCGCTCCTCTGGTATTTTGGTCTACCAACCACTTCATTTACCTGTTATAAATATCCTGTATAAACAGATTGTACAGAGAGAGCGGCTTCACCCCTTGTGTGATAGTGTTCCCCACAGCTACTGAAAATTGGATAAAGCCAATTGCACAAGACCTCCAAGATCTCCAATCCATTTGCACAATTCCTCCCAGAGTTCTGTCTCTGATTATTCCAGAGACATACATATCGGTATGAAAAAAGTTAGAAAGTTTGCCATCTGTTGCGCTTTTTCCTGCACTTCAGTCCAAATCTATACACAGAAGTTGTAATGATCCATATTCTATAAATTATATGTAAAAAGGAGGAAAAATGCTAGCCTACTGATCAGGATGAGATGATCCCTGGACATTTGTACAACGAAACGTAAGAAAGTATATTGTTCCAGGTGAACCTAACCCTTAAGCTCTGTCTTAGAGACTGACAACATGTTCCTAATATCTCATGGAATTAAGAATCTTTCTGATTATTCTTCTAAGTAGAGACACAGCAGAAACTGAACCTGGACCTTGTCATGCCCAACATGTGCCGCATCAATTTAGGGAGATTGCATTGTAAGAGGTTGGAAGGTATGATCAGGGATATCTTCACTACGGACAATTGGCATACTTAATTCCCAGAAAATGTTTTTTATTTAATTAAGTAGAGGTTGCCTTCAATAAATCAATGGGGCTGTAAATTGTTTCTTGCTGGCAAAACAAAAAATAAAAAACAACAAAAAACAACAACAAGCCAACTGCAGCAGGCTGCAGTCAGAACCTTGCTCAGAAACTAACAAGTCTGTTTTTTTTTTGCTGGCAAAAGCAGAAAGATGTGTTTGTGCAGTATCTGATCATGTCCCATGATGTAGGCACATAAAAGAAAGGACTTGGGTAGTGGCCGTGCTATGGGACAGAACTTGCAATATCTTGTTCTGCTTTGCTACAAACACCTCTAGATACAATCCTGTATATTAAATATGTGTATTAAATAGAATGGGAAAAGGTGTGTTTGTATGTATGGAAATGCAGGACAGAAATCAAAATAATACACCAACAAACAAGCAGCATTCATATTTTTTTTTACCTTAACGTACTGTACTAGTATTGCTAATATTGCTAGTTGCAATATGGTCACTTGTTCTTCCAGTTTCATAATTCTTGGAATTACACAGGGTAAATTTTGGTAGTTTAGAAAGTGCGTATTGGACATTTGTGAAAATTCATGATTTCCCCTGAAGCAGGACTTCCCTTTTCCTCACCATCACACAGTCTTGTATGATCCCTAAGCCCCCTGGGTAGAAGTGCAGGGAGGAAGTGAGAATCAGTTTGGTTGACAGACATTGTTTCTTCGGTAGAATGGCTGCACCAGGTCTGATCCCTCATATGTGTTAGAGGAAATGGGGTGTTTGTGTGTGTCTGTGTCATTTAATGAGTAAACAGATTCAGAAACTGGGCAGAATGAATTTGCAATTAAATATATGTACATCTGATCATAATTAAATAAAGATTGGACTGAAAATTTCTTAAGCTGAGTATATACTCTTATCTATATAGTGGGAAATACAGTGGAAGGGCATAATTTTTTTTTCTGTGTAAAATATTTTTATTGTACATTTTCCTTTATAATACATCGCATTTTCAGTTTTACAACAGTTCATCTCTTTCCATCTTTTTCCTTCTCCTTCCCTCTCTACACTTCTCCCCTCCGCTTACCTCTCCTTCCTTCTCTCCTTCTTCTTTCCCTTTTCTACTTCCCTCTCCGTCCCTCTCTCCTTTCTCCACTCTCCTTCCCCCTTCTTCCACTTCCTTCCTTCTCCTCTCCTCCCTGCTTTCCTTCCCTTCTCTCCTCTCCTCCATCTCACTCCGCTCCACTTCCCTCTCTCCTTTCATTGGGAGAGCAGAAATTTAGACATCACTAGTTACTAAGGAATTGTATTCAATATTTGAAGTGCTGAAATATATCTGAAAGGGGTGTGTGTGTGTGTGTGTACAAAGAGAACAATAAATCATATTTCCAAGTTGTGGGTAGGTAGGACAATTTTATATCTGAAAATTCCTATGTAAGAGAGAAACAAAAAATATTGTTTTTTTTCTCCTGACATGCTAGTTTTCTACTTAGGGAATTTCCCCTTCCACACAAGACCATTCCAACACTTTATTTCCACCAGAAAACCTAGGATAATTTATCCGATGATCACATAACTTAATCCCAAATTCTGACTGATCTTTTTTTCTTCTACCGAGCACAGAATCACCCACCTTGGCAAGATACTGTAGACACACACTCATGTACAGTACACTCACATACAGACACACGGAACTTTTGAACAAGAAATGGAAAAGGAAACAAAAAAGTGTCTGTATTCATACTACATAAACAACCCATGGGAAATAAAGGCAGAACTGAAAGTGGATCTTTGTTCCATTGTGAACACATTCAGGCAGGCATTCCAAAGTCAAACAGCTTTCAGTTATGTTACGTAGCCCAACTCCTAAGTTAAAGTCACAGCAATCTTTGCTCTGTAGCTCAGTTGCTATATGACCTGATAAGTCAGGTGTTTCCTTTTGCTCTGATTCAAGTTCTGCACTTTGACTCTATGATCCAAATGGAACATGTGAGTCCGGAGGAAGGAGATGCTGCACCATGTGCTATCAGCTAGGAACCTAATGAGATGAATGCGTATGTTTAACTAGAGACAGTGTGGCAGCCTAGAATTTTAAGATGGTGGGTGTTTAATTCTTTCTCCTCAATTCTGACCACAGACAGTCCAGACAAATTTGCTTCTCTGGTCATATCATTTTTCTTTTTCGTAGAAAGCCCCTGTTGGTGTGGATGGATTTCCCTTGAAATGCAAATGGCAGCTTCAGAAAAGCCTTTTTTTTTTTACATGGTTATATGAAAAAGAGCTTCCAGGGTCACGAGGCAGCTCAGGCAACCCCACAACTGTTATTTTTAGAACAACAGCAACAAAAACCTCCACATTATATTTACGCAATTAAGGATTCCTCTAGTTTAGCCATGGGAAGACTTTGCAACCATCTGGATGCACACTGCCACCCAGTGTTAAATTTTTAATGTGCAGCTTTTGAGTGTGTGGTAATTGCTAGGAAAAGTGTTTTTTTAATCTGCGCTGGAAATAACTTGAATGTGTCAGTGGCTGCATATAATCTGTTCTCTGTAGCTTGGTAGCAATACAATAGGCAAGATTTGTTTTTATTTGCAGTCATCCAAAACAAATGGTGATATAGTCAAACCTATATTCCAGGAGGCTTTCGCCATTAATTTACATTTTGTTTTCTTTTTAAAAAGGATGCCTAAAGAAAAGTACACAACAAAGTATACATTTTTAGAATATCTTCCCACGCTAATATACATTGCATACATATAGTCCTAGAATATGCAATTTTAAAAATGTTATCTTTGTTTGCTGAACTGCATCTCAATGTTCTGAAATGCAACTATTAAACAACTATTGAAATCCACTGAGGGATGTTGATAGCAATAGTACTTAGACTTATATTCCACTTCATAGTGCTTTACAACCCCCTCTAAGTGGTTTACAAGTCAGCATATTTCCCCCAACAATCTGGATCCTCACCTGGGAAGGATGGAAGGCTGAGTCAACCTTGAGCTGGTCAGGGTTGAACTGCCAGCATTCGCAGGAATTCGCCTTCAATACCACATTCTAACCACTGCGCTGCCATGGCTCTTCATGGTATTGACCAGGTACATGTGTCATAAATCCTGTACCCACATAATCAAAGGCTTTTTGCACATGCTAGTACACATAAAGAGGCAGGATTTTGACTGTTTTGTGCACACATGCTAGTAACACCTCTTGCACCTCTAAATGTATTGAATCAGCACATCATGTTTACTTTAGATGTGGGGAATTCCTTATCCTATATTTCATTTGCTCTAAAAATCAGATTTCCTTCTTGTTTTATACATAAATGCTCTGCAAATAAGGCTTTCAGGTGGGTCTATTTCTATGAACCTTTAGTAGTTTGTATTCTGCCAAATTGATCTGGTTGGGCCCTATTATTAGACCAAGCTGAGCATTTATTTCAGCCAGTTGAAAGTGGGAGATAGTAGAAGAGAGAGTGGTATGTCATTTGATCTGCTCAGTACTCTTAAACTAGGTTAAATATGGAAGAACTACGACAAGGTCAGTTTTAAAGAAAAATTCTACTTCTAGTTCCACTAGATTTTGTTTGACAAAGGAGAGGAGACACCTTCTTCTTTCTAACCTAGCAAAAGATTGGAAGAAGGTGGTTTCTGCTGATTTTTCTGCCAGGGAGAATTAAGCTATTATGAGGAGATTTGGGGAGAACTTGAATCTTGTCCTATTTATTTCATTAAAAACTTTAGCAACAGAGTGACAGCTTCTGCTCCCTGAAAGCCAATACAGAAAGACCGAGGAGAAGCTTCTTCCCATAAGCGGTACGGTCTCTAAACCAGGACAAGACCCATGGCTAGAACAAATATACTCATCCTTCTGACTATTGCACATGGATGGACACTGCTGTCAACAATAGACATTGTATTTGGTTCTGTAATATTTACATTGTTATCCTCTATTCCTCTATCCAAGTATACATTCACAACCTACTCTCTACCCCTTCTACAGTCTATTCTCCTTGCCCCACTAATTCTATGGTCAAGGCGATCACATAAGGCATTTTACTACATATCATACTGACAAATAAAATTTGATTTGATTTGATTGACTGTGTGTTCTAATTTACAGCTGGTATTTCTTTGTAAGCTATCCGGTCAAGGTTGGACTTAAATACCCTTCATAAGGAAGAAAAGGACATTGAACTTGCTCATTGAGGAAGGTAAAACTCAACACACAGGTTTCCTGGTCATTAGAATATGTATTTCTATTTAAATCAGGCTATTTATTATATTGTGTTTATAGCTAGCCATTTGTATTCTTGTTGAGTTATGTAACACATCCTGTTTTGCTGTCCTTGAGGTGATGTATTTCTTCTCCTTTTTTTTGTTTTTGATAGAATATGCAATCACCATTCCAAGTAAGGAAAGTTTTAAACATTCTCAGTACCTTACATTTTAACAGCTTTATTTATTTAACTGAGGAATATGCTGCACCTCATTTCCATCTATGAGCGTAGTTTAAAATCTCACTTATTACATTTGTAATAAACTTGAAGTATAGAATCACATATGGAAATGGTCTCACTCTCTCCCCAACTCAGTAGACAATGGCTTTCCAAGGTTTTGTCCTCACTTTCCTCAGAATCAGCTTCTTATGCCAATTAAAGGTTGGTTTTCTGTTTCCTATATCACTAAACCAAGATAACTTTTCTTTGAAGTACTGTGCACCTAATGATATACAGTGGTACTTTCATACTCAATTCCTTTGAAACTCATGGAATTTGGTATTCAATGCATTTTGACATGAAAATGTTGTCCCGGTATTCATTGTTTGTGTGGCATTCAATGAACAAGCTAGAACTTGTCAGTGTCAACTTCCTTGTGACTCACTACACTATTTCTTATGGGAAAAATGCATTTGGTATTAATCATTTTTGGTACTCATTGTGCCTTCCAGAACCAATTAATGTTGAATATCAAGGTACAGTTAAGAGAGTGTCAACAGAAAAAAGAAATATTTAAAATCAATAGGGTATCACTGGCTAGAGCATTGAAATAGGATCTTTAAGTTCATGTACATCCTCAGCCAAGAGTGTTCAATAAGTGACTTTGGATAAATCACTCTCTCTCAGTGCGGCCTACTTTACTGGCTTATTATTGGAAGGAATTTGTAAAGAGAGTGTTTTTATTAGTCACCTTTTGCTCTAAGAGGAAAGGTAGGATGTAAATCTAACATTCAAATATTAACTACGTAAATTAAAAACAATTTCATATTTTAGCATCATCAAATTGAGAGTATTAATACTGAGATTTTAAATAAAGATTTATGATCATTATTTTTCTCTTATGGAATCAAAATCTTTGATTTATTTACTCAGACTATAGCGTTCCCCCCCCCGCCCCGCCAATCAAATAAAGGTTAAAAGCAACCTTAAGGAACTTCCCTGTTTTTTTTTTAAATTAAACATAGAGGAGCCTGCTTCTAAATAAGCTGCCTAAAGCTGAATGGAAAGCCATAGATAATAAGGCAGTGCAAAGTTTTCAGTTCAGTTTGAAAGAGGTGACTTGGAATGTATGGGATGGTGCACCTGGTATTATGAACTTCTGAGGATAGATCTAACAAAGTGCCAACCTCAGGAACTAAGAGGCAATCAATCACTTGAGGTTGACTCAGCAGGGGCAGCAGAAATCAGGTCACAAAGAATTCAATCCTGGTGAAGTGCCATGCCCCAGGACATGTCTGACAGCATCTGACAGCTGAGCAGAGACATCAGCAACCACAACTGAGACACACTTGCATCTGGGCTAATTTAAGAAAAAGCCACCAGTGACAGGCCATTTATTAGAAAGGACTTGCCAATCTCAAATCTGTGTCCCTATATCCATACTTCCTACTCTGCTCCTTGATTATTCTCCAAACACCTCAAGGCAGGACAAGAAACAATAGATAGAAACTAATCAAGGAGAGAGGCAACCTAGAACTAAGGATAAATTTCCTGATAGAACAATTGGCCAGTGTAACAGAAGTTGCCTCCAGAAGTTGTGGATGCTTTATTATTGGTGGTTTTCAAGAAGAGACTGGACAGCCATTTGTCCAGAATGGTATAGGGTGTCTTGCTTGAGCAGGGGGTTGGACTAGAAGATCTCCAAGGTCCCTCCCAACTCTGTTATTCTGTTACTCTTCTGTTCTGACTCTCAACTCTTCAACTTGGACCAACCAACTAGTTTCTCTGGTATTTGATTCCTAGGTTATCATGGACCTCGTTTCCTTCTACTACTGCTGTGTCCCATTTTCCTCAACCTGAACTCTATTTGTCTCTTACAGAATGGTATAGGGTGTCTTGCTTGAGCAGGCAATTAATCACTTGAGGTTGACTCAGCATTCAGAATTCAGAGTACAACAGTAAAGTCAAGCTGACTCACCTTCAATGTCTTAAGCGGAAACATCACTCTTTGTAATGGCAAATAATGTTCTAATCTACAGTAGAAAATCCAATCTAGCAAATCCAAATTAAATTATTGCATGAGATTCCAGGAGAGTTGGAACTCTCTTCCATGCTGTACTTTCCTTGTCCCAAAGCATAGAAGATTATATTCTTATTTAAGGGGATTATTCCGGTCTTCAGTTTATTTGTATTGTTGCCTTGTTGGATCAAGTTTAAACATATATATAAATACTGAAACAACCATGGTTGAGTACAGCATGACATTTGTTTTAAGAATAAACCAATGCTTGTGAGAACTTAAAGCTTCAATAGTTGCAATCACTGCAACACTTAAAAGCACCCTTTATAATAAAATCAGGTTTTTTTCTGCACATACCCACAGCTTTTACTAGAACAAATCAAAAGGAGCAAGCCAAAACATGCTTTCTTAATACATGATTCTGAGTTCATTAATCTTGTCATTTCTCATTATAGTCAGGTACGTACATGCTAGAAGAGCACAGCAGTATTTATGGCCAAATTAACATGGCAGCACACCAAATGCATCATACATATAATTGTCTAATACTTTAAGTTATTGCAAGCCTATGTCCACTGTCCAGGATTGCACAGATGTCTCCTAAAATCCCACTAATTTCTTAGAAACCACAAATGTCTCCTAAAATGATGGGGGGGAAAACCAATTTTCTTAAAAATCTCTAACTTCACCTAAGGACTTGTGGCTCATAAAAAAACTGTTGACTCAAAGCTGGGGGAGCAAATGAGGGAGCCATCCCTTTTCGCACAACATTATGACTGATCTGCCTGAAAATCCAGATGAATGTTTTTTTAGCACTGAACCACAATATTTTGGCAAACCATGAGAAAGACAAAATCATTACTATCCATTAAATAGACAGCCCTCCTTCAAGTAAATGAGTGTTGTAGCCAAGTGCTCAAGTGTGGTGACTGAATCAGCAGAAAAAAGATGGAGACTAATCCATGACCATTTTTTCCCTGCTGTGAGGTTACTCTGAAGTCTCCCTCTTAACTACAATTTCATGAGAATAATAAAACGTGCATTGAAATGTCATTCCCAAAGGTGCTTTTTCAACAGGCAACTGGATTTTCTGCTTTTTCTTTGAAGATGTTTCGCTTCTCATCCAAGAAGCTTCTTCAGCTCTGACTGGAAGTTGGGGAATGGAAGGATTTATACTTCTTGCAGACAGCTGATCAAGGAGCTATTTACAAGGAATATAAATCCTTGATCAGCTGACTGCAAGGCGTATAAATCCTTTCATTCCTCACCTTCCAGTTAGAGCAGGAGAAGCTTCTTGGATGAGAAATAAAAATACCTTCAAAGAAAAAACACAAAGTCCAGTTGCCTCTTCAAAAAGCACTTTTGGGACAACCATGACCTGGATGATTGAGAATCTCCATAGACATTGAAATGTCATGATGCAAAGAGGACTTTCCACAGGCACATAAAACATTGCACAATGGATTTACAAACAGGATTAGATAACGATATTGAAATGCAAGTTTTGTCATTTGACCCTTTGTGTCAACAGCATAAGGATATACCCAGATGGTCAGGATTTCTTTATCACAGAAAATCCAATTATGAAAAAGCAAAGGCATAGAATATTGCTGAATATGGTAATTATGGAATATTATCAGAGCTGGCATTGCATTGAATAGAACAGGATGCTTTACAAGCATTTGGGGGAATAGATACACAACATTCCTTTCCTTCTGTTATGTAACATCTCTCAGGTAATTCTTTCAAACGGGAACATGATCCAATTGTTTTTAAATTTATACCCTTTGAATTAGAAGGAATGTCTGAAATTTCCAAGTAGAATTGTTGCTCAGCTGAGAAACCAATTTCAATTTTTTTGCATCTGTATTTCCAAGAATACCCTATACTGTTGCCATTCAGCGATGCCACACAACACAGACTAAACTTGGACTCACAAGATGATATGGAGATAGAAGCTATGATCAGGACGGAGGCCTTTACTCAAGCGGGTTTACAATCTACAGCCCTACCTGAGTTGTGTAGCTCTGGCAATAGTGACTCACAACCTCATTTTCAAGTGTTTTGTAACATGGTCTGCATAAGGCTACCTTTGAAGATATCCAGAAAATTGCGATTGATAAAAAATGCAACAACCTGGATATTTTGTAGGTGAAAGCCCCCTTTTCTAATATCACACCAATACTATGGTTGCAGCATCAGAGACCCATTAGTTTCTGAGCCCAATTCAAATGATGGTTGTGATCTATGATTAGATTAGATTATATGATCTAAATCATTATATGATTTTTCTTTGATGTCTAAGTATATTAACCTATGTTGTATAGTATTATTATCCTTGTTTTTTTCTACTACCCGCTCTTATTGGTATCATTATTATGATTATTATTACTTGCTAGTTTGTATGTACTATGAGAGCTTCTGCAGTGGAGATAAATTCCTTGTATGTCTAATCACACTTGATCAAATAAAGTATTTTATTCTGTTCTAATTCTATTTTATTTCTGTTCATCCATTTATGGATTGGCTCCTGCTTACGTTACAGAATATTCAATACAGGTGGATTTGCCCAGGCTGCACATTCAAACAGTAAGGAATTGATTAGAGCCCTGCCCCCCTGACAGATCAAACAGGCATAAACCCCAAAGCAATATTTCTCCATAGTGCCTGCCTCTCTTGCTTCTGAACACTTTATCCATAGAGATAGACCAGATCCCTTACTAGATTTTTGCAGAACCAGTAGGTGCTTCATGAGTACTTATTAAATTGGATTTTGTGTGTGTGTTTATGTAGGTATGTATGTATGTGGGGTGTGTGTGTGATCTGCTGAGGGCTTTGGGAGTTGGTCAGCATGTAAATTTCTCTGAATAGATGTCTTTGGTGCTATCTGACAAATGTCAAAATTTCTTCAAATGCAATGAAAGTGCTAACAGAAAGTTGCATTTTTCTTAGCCACAGAAGAGAGTGTGTTTGCATGCAAAAGTTATTAATTCTCTAACATTAAAACTAATCTTTAAGATGAAAATTATTTGGAAACAGACCTTTATTCATAGTAGAAATAACCCATCCAACATAAGACAGTAACACTTATGCAATTTTTAAAAACAAAATGGTTGCAACACGAGTGGAATTTGTGAAAAACAGTAAATATTTTACTCTTTACTTCCATTTAATATTTGAAAATAATCATTATTTATATTTCATATTTCTTAACTGCCCATCTCCCTCAGATAACATATATTATTCATATTAATATGGACTAATTGTTACATATAGGGAGTTTATATAATGGCTGCCCAGATGATAATAGAACTTTTAACCTATTTTTAAAAAATGTTTATGACTTATTCCTTATGAGGGCCACTTCATTTTGATACTTGTATATGCAATTTTATATAAGAACATTCCTTTCCTTGTAAAGACAAACATAACAAATACTGATTTTTTAGTCGTATAACTTTAATATTGCAGAAAGAAACATCTGACATTGAAATTAAATTCACTCTTCTTTAAGACAGAAAAGTGAACAAGCCTACCAGAGGGGGGAAAAATATCTGTCTCATGATTTTTGGTGCTAGTGTCTTAATATGTTGGTGACCTATTTATCTGAATTCATTTACAAGCCACAAAACCACCAAAATTCGATTTTGTCATCAACATAACTATTTAATTCAATACTAGATTTCACTCATTCATAAATCCAAAATGCCATATCAAAAGTTATTAAAACACTTTCCGAAGTCAATGCTGATTCTTCATCCTCTTTCAATCATTCATCTATATTGAAAAACAGATCAAGATACTCTAAAATATCATGCACACCACATGAGCCAAGGCAGAGAGATAGACACACCTCAGGAAATTATATTCCACTCTGTTTAATAGGAGAGGCTATCCAGAATTGAACTGGTCTCCTACTGCTTTCACACCAGGGCTTTCCAGTGTTTTCCAATTTAGAAATCCAAGATTGCATGCCTATCAAAGTTTAACAGAGAAAGTAGAAATTGCTTCAGAACAGAGTATCTTTATATCAATCTTAACACAGCAAGCATCTGTTAAAATTCAGGGTTTTTAAAATACAGGTTATGATCCAAATGTCAATTTGCATCCATTATTTAATAAAACAAGTTCCATGCTGGGAATAAAATGGAGAATAGAAATAGAAATAGAATTCTTTATTGGCCATGTGTGATTGGACACACAAGGAATTTGTCTTCGGTGCACATGCTCTCGGTGTACATAAAAGGAAACAGTATATACATCAGGATTAGAAAGTATGTTTATTAGAAGTTTATTAGATTAAAAAGTAAGAGAACCACAACACACAGCGTCCAGTTCTAGGGCAGCTGACAAAATGGAGTTGAGATTGAGTGCGTTTTTATACCTTCTTTGGGCTTTGTATTTGAAATTCCGGTTTCTGTGCAAGAACATGTCCTTTAATAATGGCCGTTGTCAGATTCCTATGGGGCATGGCTGGCTCTATAGTAGTGGTGGCAAACTTTTTGCATCATCAAGTGCTGTCCTTAGTGCCGGAAGGGCACGCTAAACCGTCCCATGAGCCATGCGCAGCCCCATTGGCTCTGTAGCCCATTCTTGCGCTCCTTGTGCGCAGCCACTTCTTGCACTCTGATGCATGCTAGCCAGCTGGCTTTTGCTGCACGGGAGCATCAAAACCCGAAAGCACAGCATCCCAGCATGGCATGCATATGCGCATGATGAACAGCTGGCCAGTGTGCATGCACATTTCAGAAACCAAATGTTTGGCTCTCAGAGCACACGTGCATTCTGGGACACCGTGCTTCTGGGTTTCGGCACTCCCATGGCAAAAGCCAGCTAGCTAGCGTGTCACAGAGCACAAGAATGGGCTGCAGGGCCAGCAGCACTGTACGTGGCATGCGGGAGTTTGCTGTGCCAGAAAACTCACAGGACAGTTTGGCGAGCTGTTTCCGGCACGCGTTCCATAGGTTTGCCACCACTGCTCTATAGGCAGAAGGGAAAATGCAAATCGTATCTTTTTGTATGAGCTAATCTTGTCAACCTTTTGCTTGCCTAATTGTATTGCTTATCTCATGTCTGACCCAGTCTTTCTGAATGGATTACCAAATCTCCATTTTTAAAAGCTGGCCTCCTGGGTTTCTGCTTGGAGCAGAGACTGGGGCTGGTTTCTGCAAAGATTTCTTCCCTCCCCCCCCCCCCCCCATTTTTCCTTTATGGGAAATATTCTACCCTGCCGTTTTTAACATTCCCCAAAGTATTTCATTCTCTAGAAGTGTGGTGGGTGCTGACTTTCTACACAGCTTCATCACTGGAGATTTTTAAGAAGAGGCTGGATAGTCACTTGTCTGAAATGGTACTGTATATAAGGTGTCCTGCTTGAGCAGGGGGCTGGACTAGAAGACCTCTAAGGTTGTGTTCTATTCCTATTCTGTTCTGATTCCTATTCCTGTCCTGATTCTTATTCTATTCTGCCATATCCAGGGCAAGAACGTTCATAATTATATGCGAAATAGATAAATGATCATTCTTTCAAGGTATTTCGTTGCACCAGACATGCCGCACTTTATACAGCTCAACAAAGAGCCGGAAATAGAGTCACCCATTTACCCTTAGTCGTCCGAGGAGCTCCTATTCCTCGGAAATTATCCCCCTTTTCCACGCTCGCGATGTTTACGTCATTTCCGGTTTTCTGAAGCGGCCAGCAGCCAGTTTTTCCGCCTTCGCCTTGCTGTCGCCTCGGGGTTTTGTGTCCCTCGTGCGCATGCGCCACTCGGCAACCTCCTCAGCGGCGGCGGCGGAGAAGGAGTTTGGGAGTTCAAAATGGCTGCCCCGATGTTGGTGGAGTTGGCAATGCGGGGGCACGGGTAAGGCTACTTTAAAAAAAAAAAGAAGAAGAGGATAACTATGTTTGGCCTTGTAAGCCGCGCTTCACCTAACGAGGAAATGGGAGGGAAAGGAGGGGGGTGGTGGAAAAAGAGAGAGCGGCGGGCCTAGAACGCGCCATCGACGAGCTGTTATAACGGTCGCGGGGAGGCCTTCGTCGGGCCTGACCGCGGAGTTCTGGCTTCTTCTCAAGTTACGGAGGCCGGGCTTCCCCTTGACCGAGCCGTCCAATTTAGTCGTACGGTTCTGACCTTCCTGGCGCTTTATTGCTTCGCAGCTCAGTCGAGAGAGGAAGACTTCCACAAATACTTGTGAGCTCGTCCGAGTCTTTGCCTTCGCCTGCTATAACGGCTGCTAACTTCTAATGCCCTCCGCGCGATCCTCAAATTAGAAGTTGGGGGGGGAGGGAAAAAAGCCTCACTCTTTGGAAAGAAAATCGTCTTTGTCCTCATTAAATCGTGTGGGGAAGGTTTGCCTGTGCATGTGTAGTTTGCCTTACTAAAATATATTCCCAAATAACGTATGTACACATGCACAGGAGGAATAACCTTACTAGTGATCGGGCTCTTTTTTTTTTTTTTTAACTAGAGGAACGATATGATAAAAAAAATTCAAGAGCAAATTAAGTGTTCCGTGTGCACACTTATTTCAAAATAAATTAAAAAGTATTTTTTGTTAAGTAAAGGGACCTGGGTACAATGGGAATGTGAGCCTCCATTTTTTTTTTTTTTGGGGGGGGGGGAAGGCAACGGTTAAGTGTCTATTCTGATCCCTTAATCAATTTTTACTTTTCACTGTTAATTCTAATGTGTTGCAGATAACAGCAGTCAGGTTGCTTGTAAAGTGAGATATTGCTCTTGGTGAAGGTTTGACACAAATTGTATTTCCCCATAAACTATAGTGGACTACAGTAGCGGTACCTGGAGTTAGAAGAATGTGATACTTCTCTGTCACTGATTTAACAACTTGCACAAAGTGTGTTAGAGCCCAGTCTGCATTATCCCACTGGCCATTGGCTATAATGTTGAAGACCAATAATGAATTGGCTGATTGGCTAGTATTAGATCCTAAGGTGCTTTCTTTGTACACAATGTTATGGAAGAAAATTTGCCAAACTCACTGAAATTGGCTGGGTTTCAATAGCTATAAACAATTTTGGATATAAAAATGACATACTAAATAACTTTGTGACAGTGAGACGGTAAAGTATGGTGTCTAAATGTTAAACTTCCAGCTTCTTTAAAGTTCTATTCCATTTGATTAGATAGTTGCTAAATACAGTGAAACAACTGCAATGACTTCATCCCTCAAATAATGAATAAATTAGTTTCTGATATGTCTGTGCAGTTGTTCATTTTGCACATGTCTTGGTGTTTCGTCTTCTTTGCACATATTGGCATTCATTGTCCTTAAATCACTCCCCATCTAATATTGGAGGAGAAAGGGTAGAAGAGACCTGAGCCAAACAGCATCTCTTTAATGCGCCTTCTCCCCCTCAATGATACAAAGGTGGTCTCTTGTTCTTCACCATTTGCCACTTTAGCTTTACCATTCCTTTGTCTACTGCCCTCTGTATCCCTCCCCAGCCCACCCTATAGCACCCAATTTGGATTTAAAAAAAAAAAATCAAGCTAGACTGATTTCTTTACTAAACATAAGTAATTTATGCATTAATAGTGCAAGCTGAATTGGACATGTTTACATTTAAGAAATTGCTACTTTCTTATTCAAAGCTAGATTCTTACAATAGTTTTCATAAATCATGTCCATCATTTGGTCAGACAAAAATTATCTGAGGGCTATTGATAAGATGAGATTTCTGATTTAAAAGGGTAATCTACATATATACTCTAGTTCCGCCATCAGCATAACAAGCCAGCTGGGTGACTGGCCAGTCACTTTCTCTCATCCACACAGGATTATTGTGGGCAAAATAGGAGGAAGGAGTATTAGATATATTTGCTGCCTTTAGTTGTTTATAAAACTAATAAATACAAGATATAAATTAAATACAAAAACTAATAACTGATGTGGAGAAAAAATATAAGAATTTTGTAAACCATGTTTCAGTATTGACAACAGATTAATAAGCAGTTAAATAATATATACAGTTGCAAAGTATTTTAAATCTCTCAGTTTTTTTGAAACAATCATCTGTAAACCATATATCTTAAGAAATGCCAGTGTTTACTGTAATAAAACATTGATCCCAGAAAATTTTCCATTGCCATTTGTTCAAGCAGGTCAGAGGGAGAATGTTTTATACTGTCACAAGATGTCAAACCTGATTCCCTGGCATCTCATTTACTCTTTTCTTTGTCATTTCTACTTTTTTGTGTGAAATTCTAAACATTTTACATAACTAGAAACAATTACCACCCATTTTCTAGATAGTTTGCCACTTGAATTCTATCATGACATTTACTTATCTAAACAGTAGAAATAAACATATGTATACCCAGCAGATCATTTTGCTATCTCTCTGCCTAAAAATGATTTAAATTGTTTAAATGTCTTAGAATTGTCTGATTGGAAAATATAGCATAAAGAATATTTTGTTGATTTAAATTTATTTAGAGTCTTCTTTTTGAAATATATTTATAGAATTGAAGAAGCTGATATTTCTGAGCGAAGTGCAAATGAAGAAAATGGAGATATTTCAGAAGGAGACCAACCACAAATTAAACATAGTCGACATAAAAAAAAGAAACACAAACACCGAGGCAAACATAAGAAACACAAACATTCTTCAGAAGAAGATAAGGACAAAAAGCATAAACATAGGCACAAACATAAGAAACATAAACGAAAGGAGGTTGCTGATATCTCTGATAAAGAAGATGGACCAGCAAAAAGAACTAAAATTGACTTCTTAGCTCCTCTAGAAGATTTAGAGAAACAAAGAGCATTATTAAAAGCTGAACTTGAAAATGAGCTAATGGAAGGAAAGGTTCAATCTGGGATGGGATTAATATTACAAGGATATGAGTCAGGTTCAGAAGAAGAAGGAGAAATCAATGATAAGGCGAGAAATGGAACTCGATCTGCAAATAAATCATCAAATGTTAAGGGAAAGCTTGAGATTGTAGACAATAAAAGTTCAAAGAAACGCAGTAAGAGCAGATCAAAAGAAAGGACTCGACACAGATCTGATAAAAAGAAAAGCAAGTCAGGAGTTGATGGTATAAAAGAGAAAGCTACTAGAAGTAAATCAAAAGAAAGAAAGAAATCTAAAAGCCCATCTAAAAAAACAAAGTCTCAAGATCAAATAGGAAAGTCAAAATCTCCAACTCTTAAAAGGCACTCTCAAGAAAAAAATAGGAAGTCACGGTCTCCTCCTGATGATAAAATTAAAGTAGAAGATAAAATCAAATCAAGAGATCGTAAAAAATCTCCAGTTATTAATGAAAATAAAATTAGAGATCGTAGCAAAAGATCCAGATCTCCAATAGAACAAAGAAGCAAATCCAAAGATAGACAATCAAGATCAAAAGATCGAAAATCCAGGAGATCTGAGACTGAAAAAGAAAAGAAGCTCATCAAATCACCTTCAAAAGATATGTCATCAGGTAAAGAAAACAGATCTCCTAGTAAAAGACCTGGTCGTAGTCCTAAAGGAAGAAGTTTATCCCCCAAACCAAGAGATAAACTAAGACGCAGCAGATCACCCCTGCTTAACGATCGCAGATCTAAACAAAGTAAATCACCTTCTCGAAATCGGTCTCCTGTTAGGAGAGCAAAGAGCAGATCAGCAGATAGAAAAAGAAGAGAATCAGAAAGGAGACGCTTTTCTTCTCCCAGGTAATGCTAATGGAAAAAAATAATGATTTTTATTTAGACATTACAACTGTTAAAGTGGGAGTGGGTGGAGGATAATTTTTGCCAATATTCCTCCTTGCATGCTCCAAAAATCTGCCTTTAGGATGATATTGGGTATCTAAGAAATCAGCAAAATTCATGTCCTGGCTATTAGTTATATTTCAACCTGTCCATGAATAATGGCTTTGTTTTAGAAGATGAAGTCTGGGTGGACCTAAATAATGTGCAGTAAAAAAGTGTTTTTATACACACACACACACACACGTCTGTGACTTGTATTATGAATTGACTCATTTTCATTGGTTTCAGTTACAGTGCTATTCTGTTATTTTCAGTAGAAACCGTCTGCCTAATGGCTACTATACAAAAAATCAGACTAAAGATAGTTCTCTTTCCCTATATGCCTAGTAAACAACAAAGGGTAGTGTAAGAGATTGTAGAAATGATAGGCTATGATGCCTGAATTTGCTAATTTTCATATTTTTGGGTTCAGTGAGTACAAGTGGTTATAGCCACTCTTTGATAATAACGGCAAGTTGCAGAGGCAGTGTAATTCAGAGAGTAACTAGAGAAGTAAGTATCAGGTGGAAGCACCTGATCTGGTCCTAATTAGCAGATAAATTGCTAGGTTGTATGAAATCTGAGGTGTGGTGTTGTTCAGAACAGAAAAACACATTGAATATAGTAATAAATATATTTGTATTTTGAGAATTCTAATTTGACTAACATATCTTAAAGAAGATGTTAGGCTTGTCCTTTTATTTCTCTGAACTTGTAGTTTATCAGCCAAACTATAAATAGGGATTAAATAACTAGAACGTAAATTAAAATATTTTTAATAAACAATCCTCAGGTTGCTTAGTTTATTGGAATCGAATTAGTGTTTGTGTTGCTATAGTTTTATTTTGGGAGTCAGTTCAATGATATCTGTCAATATGCTTAAATTAGTGTGTAGTCGTTGAATATATTAATATGTCTTTTGCATTTTAAAATGCAGTATGTTTTAAAAGAATTTCAAATTCAGTGTTATTTATTATATATATCTGTTACAAGATGAAATTCACAAATTACATGAACAGTGAAAATCTGTTGAAGCAACAGATTTTTAAATCTTGAACCTCTTGACAGTTTTTGGTGATGTATGTTTTAGTTTTGTGTGGCAGGCATAGATACAGTCAAATCTAAAATGCTGAGTTGACACAAAGCTTCCATAGTTAACAGAAACAATAATATCAGTAATCTTTTAATTATGATTTAATATAAGATTTTTATGACCTTGCATGGGTTATAAGTAACCATAAGAAATATATTTTTATCAATATGCTGTTTGTATACTTTTTCTGATAACTTTTAAATGTCAGATTTTATTAATTAGTTATTAAATCATTAAACTGGGAACAACTCTTGTGACACTTAGGGATTTACAGAAAGGTGATAAACAAGAAGGGATATGATTGAGGTATACAGAATTATAGATAGTGTGAATAAAATGTTTCATTCTTCAGAAATAATACTATCTTTAGTATTTAAGTTTCCATTTTCTAGATTCTTGGTTTTAGAATGTAAACTAGGAAATAAGTCTTGAGTTATATTTCATTCCTTGTCAGCTATAAACTTACCTCAAAGATTGTGAAAAACTTTCTAGCCTGATATCTTCTAAACTTTTGAACTACAGTTTTGTCAAAGCTCAATTTGATGACTAATCATCAGAGAAGATGAGATCCTAAGTCTGAGTTAGGTAAAATCATCTTGTTTTTTTCTTCTGTTTAAATTTATCTGTTAAATATTCTTTTCTAGTTTAATTTCAGATTGAACTTTTAAAATGGCTTTCATCTAAGATTATAATTCCTTTTTCTTTTTTACTTGCTTCAAGAACACGAACTAGAGATGACATCCTCTCAAGGAGGGAGCGATCAAAAGATGTCAGTCCACCTAGATGGTCTCCTTCAAGAAGACGATCCAGGTCTCCAATTCGACGAAGATCTCGCTCTCCACTTCGACGTAGCCGATCTCCAAGAAGAAGAAGTAGATCTCCTCGGAGGAGGTATATGAGCTGTATAGTTTGTAAGCAAAATAATCACTGTACAGGTGTTATTTTCCATTTGTATGAGGGGTTGATTTTCCCAATCTGGCTTCCACCTGTCATCTAAATATGTTTGTATCCTGAAATCTCTTGTCCCTCTGAAGCAGATTGTGAGAATATGTAATGCACTGCAATAGGGAAGAGTTGTGTCATCTTTTATTACATGATGCAATGCAATCGTATCTGTATGCTAAAAAATAATGATTATTTTCTAGGTGAATTTATTTTTTCCAATTTCATAGATGAAACTTGATGTCAGATTATTCTATATTTCTTTTTGCCAGTAAATGTTTGAACAAAAGTATATTATCCTAATATCATGGTTGGTAAAATAGATATGGTTGTTAATCTAGATCAGGGGTGTCAAACTCAAGGCCTAGGGACTGGATCTGGCCCAGGGGACCACCCTGGAAACAGCAAAGGACCGGCCCGCAGTGCCTCTGCCAGCAAAAACGGAGCTCAGGAAGGCTGTGGGCAGCCCTCTGGAGTTCCATTTTCACTGGCAGAGGGTTGCAGGAGGCCGATGCAATTGAAAACGGCTCAGGAGCCCACTTTCGCTGACAGCTCTCAGGCAACCATAGGCACACCCAACACGAGTGACGAGCTGGCCACACCCACCCCAGCTACCCAAGGTCAAACACAACCCTGATGCAGCCTTCAATGAAGTCGAGTTTGACACCCCTGATCTCTATATTTTAAACTACAGATTCTGCAATTTCTGATAGTCTGCCACACTTGTTGTATTTGAAAAGTTTTGAAAGACATCACAATACTATGGTGTTACTGCTATATCAGAAAAACTGTACTCTGGTGTATTTCAGTGATATATATGTGTGTCCTTTTCTAAACAATTTTAGACTTTGAATTGTAAAATAATAGTATCAAACAAAAATAAATATTGTAGTTATAAAAGTACATATTTTGTTAAATCCATTTTCAGAGACAGGGGTAGACGTAGTAGATCTCGATTGAGAAGGCGATCCAGATCACGAGGTGGTCGTAGACGACGGAGCAGGAGCAAAATAGAAGATAAATTTAAGGGAAGCCTTTCAGAAGGAATGAAGATTGAGCAAGAGTCTTCATCTGATGAAAAGTATGCGTTGTATTTCATATCTCATATAGTGTGATATCCTAGAATGATAAGCCTTAAGTTGTGAGTTTAAGCTAGTAAGTAAAGTGTGTTGTAATAGATTTGCTTTTGTTGCATTAGTCATTATGCTATTCCAGTGCTTTTTTCATTAAGATACGATAGGGAAAATTATTTTTTTCAGTTGTTTTAAAACTCTAGAAACTGGATTGGTATTGAAGTGGTTTAATAATATTAATAATTATTAATAATTTAATAATATAACTGAATATTGTGAATATTTACTGTGAAAAGTTTTGGGATCAGGTGAATTATTGGATGATTGTTGGATGCTAGATATCTGTATCGATACCTTGGGAAATCTTTAGAGTAGATCATTACGGGAGCTCGTGGATTTGCCAAGAACAAGTCTTGCTAGACTAATCTTATATTGACACCCCCCCCAATAGAGTTTAAAAAAATGATACAAAACCGGATTTATCTTGATTGTATCAAAGGTTAATCAAAATATTAACAACCACTTAGTTTGCTTAGTGACTACCCCACAAAAAACAAACAAACCATAAAATAGGGTTAGTTGTTTAACAATCATCACAATTTATTACCAGAGTAAATTACCATCGTAAATTGAGGACTACCTGTACAAGGGAGATAAGTCTTCCCTATACAATAACTGAATAAACATAATTTAAGTCATATAATTTTTATTTATTGTATTTTTAATCCCATCTTTATACTTTTTATAAATAAATCAGGGCACCAAATACACTTAATATTCCTCCTTCAATTTCCCCCTAACAACAATCCTGTGAGATGAGTTGTCTGAGTGTGACTAGCCCAAGTTACCCAAGCAGTTTCATTTCATTATGAAAGAGGGAAAGTGTTTTCAGTTCCTTGGAATTCCTTAAAATGAAACAATTTTTGTCCATAAAAGTGTAGAACCTGATAGTGTTGGAATTGAGAACTATCAAAATGGATATGCATCCCAACATGGAGAAAATCCATTTTTTCCCTCTAACCAGCTTTTTTCAGGAAGACTTTCTAATTAAGCTTTTAAGATACAGTAAAGAAAAACAGCTGCTGCCTAAAGATAGAGATGAAATTTTCTGTGACCTTCAGGCCAATAATGTTGAATGTTATTTTGGAAATACATGTTCTTGTACTGGTATACTGCAATACTGAGATGTCAAATTGTTTATATAATAATAGCCTTGAAGACTTCGATGTTGAAGAAGAAGATGAGGAAGCTCTAATAGAGCAAAGAAGATTACAGAGGCAAGCAATTGTGCAGGTTTGTTACGTTGCTAATTCTATTCAAATTAGACTAAATTTTTAAGTAGTTATTGAAAGAAATGTCATTTACTTGTAATGTCTGGGAGCTGTCCAGCATTTGCTATAAGTTATTCAAAGTTATAATGGCTCTGAATGACATTTGTTAAAACATTTAGGATGTAGGACCTTTTTAAAAAAAAGATGTGACACTTATGGGTTGCACAAAAGAAATCTTTGCAATTAATGAAAACTGAGGAATTATTGTTAAACTTACATAACTGTTGTATGTAGAGCTAAATGTCTGCCCATTATGGATAGAAAAGGAGCTTGTCTCCATATTGAGTCATTGTCTTTATCAAGACATTAGCTCAAACAGCTGCTGTATGTTATTACAACCAGTGGAGTAATATAGTGAGCTTCAAAACTGATAGTTCATAACAGATATTAAAATGGCCTTGTATTTTCTGATATAATTGGTAGCTACTGTGTATTTCCCCACATAGGTGGCAGCTGAAAGAGGAAAGCCCTTAAGAAATAGACTGAAAAAAATGTTTGCATAATAAATGCCAGGCTACTGCAGTTTGGAAAATAAAGCATGAAATGGATTTCTCAGTCTAGAATTGACTGGATGCTTGTTTGTTTGTTTATTATATCAAATTTAGAGACTGCCCATATCACTCACAGCAATTCTGGGCAGTATATAATTAAAAACATAAAAAGAGTATATTTCAATAAGAGGAGGTAATTAAAACAAGAATACAATAAAGTTAAAAGCCCGGGGTGGGGATTTAAGGTGCTAACAAACTTCAAGGTTGTGTGCTCTAATCAAGGTGGCAGAGCCAAGTATTCAGACTCTTCCAAAAGAGTATCTGCCATGTAGAGCTTTAAAGCACATAACCAACTCCTTGACTTGGACCTGGAAGCAAACTTGACACCCGGTACAATTTGGATAAAGAAACATAACATGCAGCATTCTTGGAGCACCCAAATTTGCTTTCACAACACATTCTGTACCAGCTGAAATTTCCAAATACTTTTCAAGGTAGCCCTATGTAGAGTGTATTGCAATAGTCCAAGTGGGAGATGACCAGGGCATGAGTGGCTGAGAGAAGTGCCTCCCTATCCAAGAAGGACATAATTTGTGCACAACAGGAAGTTGATTTGCAAAAGCAGATAGTAGAATCTTAATTCTTTGGCGGTTGTTCTTGGGCTTCAGGAACTCAGCAAAAACATAAGACATAAAATGCAGATATATAGTGCAAGAGGGGCAGTGAATAGATTCTTTCATAATACTGGAAGAAATGTAAACATTTTATCTCATTATCAAATGCAATATAAATTATGGCTTTTTTCTTTTTTTAGAAATATAAATACTTAACAGAAGATAGTAATATGTCAGTGCCATCTGAACCAAGCAGCCCTCAAAGTAGTACACGCAGTCGTTCCAACTCACCAGAAGGCATTCTTGAACGGGTAGCAGCTGATGTTAAAGAGTATGAACGAGAAAATGTGGACACTTTTGAAGCCTCAGTGAAGGCAAAACACAACCTCATGACAGTTGAACAAAATAATGGTAACAATTACACAATTTTTAATACATTCTGAAAGAATAATTACCAATCAACAGTAAAATATTTACATTAGGGCAGCTAAGTAAAGCAATTTATGTCCTTAATTTATAACTGAATATAAACAATACTTTTGTTACTTGTAACTAAATAGAAAATTAGCTAAATTATGACTGAAGCCAATGATGGACTTGAGACACTGAAGACAGAAATATATTCATCTTGATAAGACTAAGTTTATAGATTTTTAAATATTCCTGTTCAGTCTTTAGCATAATAGGTGAAGTGTACTATGGTGCTGGGCAGACTTAGTTCCTACAGTATGATTTTCTCCTTTCATTTCTCTCCTTTTCCTGCAATTTTTTTGTCCTCAACAATGTTTTGTCTGGGAACCCTTCTGAAGTACATTTTCATGGGATATAAGTTGCAAAAAATAAGAGAAACTACTTCTTGTTTCTCTTAGCAAACATCTTTATAGAACTGAATAAATGAATTTCACATAGTTTAATGTCAAAATACAATATATCAGACAGAGATACAGCGTATATATTTCTAAATAGCACTATGTATTAGCATTTCAAAGTTTATTTAATACTGTAATAATAAATACAGTGGCATGTATTTAATATTAAGATTTCTTATAGTTAAAAGTAGAAAGTTGAATATAATGTCCATCTGTCTTAGCTAGTATGAATGTTTCAGCTCACTGTCATCCTTATATCCTCAAAAAGCAGAGAAACTGTCCCATATGCAATGATAGATTGATGTACATTATCTAGTTTTATTGACCGGAGCTATAAAACATCATACTAGTTTAAAAGTAAGAGATACTAGAAAATCCATGCTCCGTTGGGTCATTGTTTCAGAGATATTTTCTTTCCTAAACCAAATTACCAGAAGCAGGGAAAAAAGATGGTGGGAGCAGAAGTAACTTTCTGCTGGCTTGCCCATTGAATTTCCTTGTGGAAATCTGGCAGAATGTATTGAAAGCCTCCCTTTCCCTTCCCAGCAGGCAAGGGAGTAAGTGGCTGCTGCTAAGTGGGGGAGGGATGGAGGAATTGTGATACTGGCTGGGAAACTATTATAGAACATTGAAAATGAAGAAAACAAAGATCACATTATTTATGGATTGAAATTGTGTATATGTCATCCAAGATGATCTTGGATTATACACACACACCTTGTTTATCATTTCATTTTCTTTCATTCTAAGTATAATTATATAAATATTTGTTTAAGGTTCATCTCAGAAGAAAATCACTGCTCCTGATATGTTTACAGAATCAGACGATATGTTTGCTGCATATTTTGACGTAGGTGCACTGATATATTTTATCATAGTTTTTGAAATGCAGCATTGTTTTAGTGAATCAAAAATATAAAAACATCTTAAAACTCACTAAATTATTTTCAGAAACAGTTAATATTATGGTTCTTTAACCATTTTTATTACAATCTGGAAGGGGTTGTGCAATTTCTCAGTGTCATATAAATGGGTAAATATTAAAATATTTTCAACTTCAGTTAAATATGCACTGGTATCTTACTCTTTTAGATTAGTAGAAGACAATGTAATGGTATAGGTTGCTTAATATTTATCACAAGGGTACAATTAACATATATTTAAGGTTAAACTAAACTATTATATTCAGTTATTCAGATATTTAAAATAGGATGACAAATTTAAATCTTTATTTCAGAGTGCACGTCTTAGAGCTGCTGGCTTTGGAAAAGACTTCAAAGAAAATCCAAATCTCAGGGACAATTGGACAGATGCTGAAGGATATTACCGTGAGTACAGTTGCTAAAATTCTTTTGCGTTATCTGCTGAATAAAACTTGTAAATTAATGTGTTTCATTATTAAAGTGTCTTCACTCTATAACTAATTTGTATATGTAGCAATGCTCTTACCAGTTCTTGTACTTTGTTTTGAATATACAGGGCATCTTACAGGCTTTTCATTTTCATTCCCCCCTCTCTGTTCCAGGTGTTAACATAGGTGAAGTACTAGATAAACGTTACAATGTATATGGTTACACTGGCCAAGGAGTTTTCAGTAATGTGGTTAGAGCCAGAGATATGGCGAGAGCAAACCAAGAAGTGGCTGTGAAGATCATTAGAAACAATGAACTTATGTAAGTGAGAAAGTACACATGCTTTTAATTGTATTGAGCCATTCGATAATAGTAGCAAATGTTAACAAATATAACAGAAATCATGTTGAGCAGGATTTATTTATTTAAAATGCCACATTTATCAATCATGTATAATTATCTGAAATTAATAGATTGCAGCAGTAGTTAGTTTTAGTCACTAGAGAGCAGGGTTTTTTCCATATGCCATATTGCTTAAATCATTACTATATTTAAATCAATTTTTTTTTGTAATTTAACAAATAGCATGTGGGAAAATTTGAATTATTTGGCCTCATCTAAATATTTCTGACATTTAACATTCACTAAGTAGTGACTTAGCCACATGTTATAGGAAAAATTGAAATGTTGACTATTTCCTTAACTTTAGTTGTTCTTTATATATTTATATGTCATTTGAAAGGAACCTTTGGCAGCTCTCTTATCTCTCTTAGTATTTAAGCCAGAAACAAGTGGTTTCAAAATGCAACAGAAGTAAAATGCACAGAACAGAAATTACATTTTGTTCCATGCCTGCAATAAACCATCACTCCTAGAAGCTTGGTTGAACCATTTTGGGTCAATTGCAGTTTGGCAAATTGAATTTTTTTAACTTTTAGGGTGGTTATTAATTTTTTCCAGAGCAAGTCGCAGTGGAATCCTGGCTTAACTGTACAGGGCAAGTGAGGCAACCATCTCCCATGCTACTCTCAGCAGCTTCTAGCATGTGAGATCTCACCGATCTGCTTCCTTTATCTTCCACTGTCTTCTTTCCCTGAACTCCTATAGCTATTGCCACCACTAGTGCTGTCCTCGGTAAAGAGCAGATTCATATTTCATTGGCTTTCCTACCCTTAACTTTTGCCAATTCTTTCCTCCCTCCTCTGTCTCCCCACAGTTGCAACCAATGCTCTTAATCTTTGTTTTCCCCTCCACTTAATCACACTGCCACCTCTACCAGGAACAATGTGTTCTCATTGACATCCAGAATAAAGCAGTCTTAGTCTGTTCTATGGACTAAAAAATGTGTGATGCATTTTTCATCTCTGATGTTTCTATGCTTGGAAAATTGTATGGCTAAACATTTTACATATCTCCAGATTTTGTATATTTAATAGGAAAGGAATATATAAGAATTAAAATGTTATTTCTCATAGTTTTTGCCCATGTATCACTCATTCATATATGTATGTATGTATGTATGTATGTATGTATGGGTTTCAGAACAAAACAAAAAAAATACCATTTTCATAATTTGTTTTTTTATTAATTGATCTTGTTTTTAATGGAATTAAAATTTTAAATGTGAAAATTTTTGGAATATTGATGGAAAACTACATGATTGAAAATTATTGAAAATTACATGATTGAGTATGATTGAATATAGATGGAAAAAGAGTTTTGATTTTTGTGTTCGGTTATTGTAATAAATTATATTTTTTTCAGGCAAAAAACTGGTTTAAAAGAACTGGAATTCTTGAAGAAGCTCAATGATGCAGACCCTGATGACAAATTTCATTGTCTACGTTTGTTCCGACATTTTTACCACAAGCAGCATCTTTGTCTAGTATTTGAACCTCTGAGGTATGTATCAAAAAGTAGATTTAAGCCCATTTAAAAATAAGTTTTTATAAAGATAAAATCTTTTTTTTTCATAATACACTGATTTATAAAGATTTACGCTGTTATAATGCTTCAGAAATAGTTATTCCCCAGTTTAATTATAATTATCATATTTAATGAACATATTTGAGGATGAATATAAATCTGTTCACAGTTTAAGGGTAAACATAAACTGGTCTCAATTTCCCTATTCCAATCAGCAAATTTAAGACAATCCTAAGGAAAACGTTCAGATGTTGGTAGTTTTTATCCAATAGCTATACTATATAATTCTTGATTGAATAATAAAATATTAAATTAGTGAATTCTGACAGAGAAGAAAAATCAATAAGTGGAAGACATAAAATTTTTAATGTACATTTGGAACACTTAATATAAAATCCTTTCAATTCTGTATAAATATCAAAGCAGTTTGTCAGCTTGAAAGAATAACTTGTTTTCTTAGCATCAAATTTCTATCAGTTTTATTTGAAGAGGCCATTGAAAAATAACACTCAAGTTGCTAAGAAACATCCATACTGTAATTAATGCAAATAAATTTTCACAATTACCCATCTGTTGCTTAGTTGCTTGGTTTTCATACAAATCCAATTAATGAACTTAGCACACCTGCTCTTTTCAATAGTCCTTTGCAAGTAATGTGAAGAATAAATTCTATGTAAACATTTTTAAATTTTATTTATATTGAGTCATTTTTAAAATAATATTCTGCAGATGTTTGTAAAAATAATTTTTGTGTATTAAGTTTTGTTCTAGTTTCAAAGTATCTTGTCTACCACATTTATACAGCTAGCTATCTCACATAGCATCCATTCATTTATTACATTCCACCATGCCTATCAGAAATTCTTCTTGTGGATTAATTGGCTTTGCAGATCAGCATGAAATGAGTACATGCATTTCGTGCATTAGCATGAAATGAGAAAGATTTAGCAGAACTAGAGATGGAAAATTTCCTGAAAGTTTGACGCAATTGGGAGAAAAGTCTTTCTCTTAGGAAAATAAAGTAAAAAATAATCAAGATATGACAATCCTTTTTAATATAGGTAGACCTTGACTTATGATTACAATTGAGCCCTAAATTTATGTTGCTAAGTGAGAAATTTGTTAAGTGAGTTTTACCCCATTTTACAACCTTTCCACTGTTGTTAAGTGAATCACTGCAGTTGTTAAGTTAGTAACACAGATGTTAAATGAAGCTTTCCCATTGACTTTGCTTGTCAGAAGGTCACAAAAGGGGATCACATACCCCAGGACACTGCAACCGTTATAAATGTGTTGGTTTTCAAGCATACGGATATAAATCACCAGGGGGTACTGCAATGGTTGTAAGTTTGAAAAATGATCCTAAGTCACTTTTTTCAGTGCCATTGTAACTTCAGTCACTAAATGAACTGTTGTAAGCAGAGGACTCTATTGGTTTCAGATAAAAATCAATTAATAAACGCCATTACCATTGTCTATCCTATTCCCAGAAGAGTGGAGCCATTTTGAATAGCATAATTTTATGCACTCTTGAGTTCTTCCAAGTGCCGTGATTTAAAGAGAAAACTCCCATATAACCAAGTGCAAGATAATTAATGTTCCCAATATTATGGGATTATATTGAGTAGGGTGATTTGGAATGGAGACGAAGGGTTAATAGGATAAAACAGCAGTTATTTAAGCATAGTGCTGAAGGTTCGCAGTGGATAACAGCCTTACTTGGTGAAGAAAGGAGAATGACTATTGCCATGAATACTAGTAATTAATGCTGATGTGTTTTAAGCTGTAAATGTGAAGATTGTTGCCAGTAACTGGTAGGTATCACGTAGCAATCACAATTGGGACTTTTGCTTTGCAGACCTGCGAAGATCATAAGTGGCAGACACAGGTTGCATTTATTTTTTTCATCACTGTCATAACTGCAAATGGTCACTAAAGGGGGAAGTTGCTAAACAAGACCCACCTATGCATTGGCTTGTTGTGTTTCTAATGTATATGTAAACTCTGTGTAAAGGTAGTCCTCCACTTAACCATTTTGTAGTGTTGTTCAGAGTTACAACAGCACTGAAATAAGTGACTTACGATTGGTTTTCACACTTAACAATCATTGCTGCATCCCTGTGGTCACGTCATCAAAATTCTGGCACTTGGCAACTGGCATGTATTTATGACAGTTACACTGTCCTGTTCATGTGATCACCATTTGTAACCTTCCCCAGCTGGCATCTGACAAGTGAAATTAGTGGGGGGAGCCAAATTTGCTTTTAACGACTGAATGAGTTACTTAACAACTGCAATGATTAGCTTAACAACTGTGGCAAAATAGTCGTAAAATTCATTTAACAACTGCCTTGCTTAGCAACAGAATTTTTGGGTTTAATTGTGGTTGTAAATTGAGCACTACTTGTATTCCTTTGTGCTTTGGTACACATCTAAAACTGGAAATTTAATTATTAGTTTTATATAAGTTTATTGAACATGGTTTCTGCATGTGTATCTCCTAGGTCTTTTTGTTTTTAACCTTCAGGATACACATTCAGAATTGCAAACCTCCATGTGTTTCTCAGTGTTATGATTAAAAACAAGCCATTGGGCAGTTTTTGTATATTATCAAAAATAATTGGAAGAATTGTCACCACTTCTACACATGTGGCCCTGGGGAGGAGAAATAAAGGATCAAATAGTTTGTTCTCATTTCTATGGCTGAAGTTCTCAAAAAAGACTTTTGTGATGTCTGGATGCAGAATACAGTATTTGAACTCTTGAATTTTGTTTCATCAAGTAATAGCCAATGGACAATGTTTCAATGCAGATAGTCCTCAAATTACGATATAATTAAGCCTGGATTTACAGTCAAAAGTCATGACTATCATAAAGTGGGTCATCAGGTGACTGGACCAGATTTTATGGCCTTTTTGTGGATGTTGTTAGGCAAATGTTGCAGAAATTAAGTGAACCCATCATTCATTGTGGATTTTTTTCTGGAAAGTGGAAGTAAACTCTCTTGGGTTCTGGACAAACCATAAAATTGCAGTCATGGGACCATGGGGTGCTGCAAACAACCACAAATGCATGCCAGTTGTCAGGTGCTCAGGTTGTAGGGGCAAAAATCATAACTTTGGAACCAGGTCATAAGGTCTACCATAACTTCCAATGATTGCTAAGTTAACCAAGTCATTATCTGTAGAAGATCATGCTTGTTTTGTTGTGAGCTTGAAACAAAACAAACTTAACTGTTCATTTGAATACCGTATTTATCGGCGTATAACGCGCAGTTTTTTCCTTGAAAACAGTGCTGAAATCATAGATGTGCATTATACGCCGGTATCTAAATCCCCCCCCCCGTCAGTTTTTCCATGTCTCTCCCTGCAGCTGGGCAGAGCCGCGGGAGCTTGGGATTCCCCCCCATGCAAGGGGGATTCCTCTGCTGGCTTCTGCAGTAGTGGCGGCCGGCGGCGCTATCCCCCTCACATGGGGGGGGGATTTTCAAACCTCCGCCGGCTTCTGCAGTAGCGGCGGCCAGTGGAGCTATCCCCCTCGCATGGGGAGGGATTTTCAAACCTCCGCTGGCTTCTGCGGCTGGCAGAGGTTTGAAAATCCCCCCCCCCATGCGAGGGGGATAGCTCCACCGGCCGCCACTACTGCAGAAGCCGACGGAGGAATCCTCCTCGCATGGGGAGGGATTTTCAAACCTCCACCGGACGCCGCTGCTGCAGAAGCCGGTGGAGGTTTGAAAATCCCCCCCCATGGGTGTCCTGTCCCCTTGAAGCTCTGGCAGCCTGTCTGCTGCACAGAGCCTGGGGTGGGATTTCCAAGCCCCCGCTGGCCGTGCGGAAGTCCGGATTCCCCCCGTGCCGCAAGGTAAGCCTCTGCCGGGGAGAGGCCGTGGGGCGGGCGGGGGCCTTTTGTGCCAGCCGGGGTGGGCGGCACTTTTCTCCGGGCGAGCTGCGGCTGCAGCAGAGGTGGGTGGGCAGGCTGGCAGCGGGCCGATGCGGGCGGCGCAGCCTGGCAGTTCCCAGCCGCCCCCCGCCTGCTAGCATGCACGGCCCAGCGGCTGCGGAGGGAGAGTCCGGGCAGGGGAGGGGTCTGGGCAGCAGTGGCACTCAACCTCCTTCTCTGTTGGCCGAGGCAGCGGAGGGAATGCGGGGCAGGCAGGCGTTGGGGACGCCGGAGCGCTGCCCAGCCCAGGGATGCCTTGGGGGGTGTCGTGGGGGGCCTCCCCGCTGCTTCTCCGGCCAGCCTCCCTTGGCGCCGCGTCCCTGGGGACCGGCTGGGCTGGCGGGGCTGCGAAGGGTGGCAGGGCCTGGATGCTGCGGCTTTGAGGGGTGGGCGCCATCCCCACTTGCGGCCTGCCCCTTCTCGCCCGGGAGGCGGACCCTCGCTGCCTCTGCCCAAAGCACCCTTAGTGACCGTTCAGTTTTTTCAGGGGCACTGAAAAAAAAAGGGCTTCCAACCAGTTTTCACAGTTTTGCAGCATCGATTCAGAGGCTTGGCAACTGGTTCATACTTATGACCGTGGCTGCGTCCCAAGAT
>JAEANM010000760.1:0-32533 GCA_017656035.1 Myanophis thanlyinensis
GAGGTGGGGTCTTTTTACTCCCTTGCCAAGGACTTGCAGGTTTCTCCCAGAAATGGTGACTATTTCCCCACAGAACTGAGCTATGTCCTCCCCTCCCTCTCAGTATATGAGCATGTGAGAGAGGCATGGCAAGGATTTTAGACAGTGTGTGAGGGTACTTGAGGCATGTGAGGGTGCAAGAGAAGTGCGGCAAGGCTAAAGGAGGATGTGCAAATAGCAATAGCACTTTGACTTATATATTACCCCATAGTGCTTTACATGTCAGCCATGTCAGCCTGTTGCCCCTGGCAACCTGGCTCCTCATTTTACTGACCCTGGAAATATGGAAGGCCGAGTCAGTCTTGAGTCCTGTCAGAATCAAAATCCAGGCTGTTGGCAGACTTAGCCTGCAATACTGCATTCTAACTACTGTACCACTAGGGCTCCCAAATTGCTAAAGGGTATGAGGGAGGCATGATGAGGCTTGGGCGAGACTACGCAAGGGGGACAGAAGTAGTTGGCAAGGAGCTGAAGGAAGATGCAATGTTAGGGGAAGCTTATCTCAGCAAGTTGCAACTTCCCTGCCAGCTTCCACATTGACTTTCTGGCAATTGTGATCATGGGGCATTGCAATCAGTTGTAAGTGTGAAGGATGAGCACAACTCTGAGGACCAGTCATAAGTACTATTTCTTCAGTGCCATCATAACATTGAATGGTGGCTAAATGAATAGTCAGAAGATGAGGACTACCTCCCCTTTGTCAAGTAGTCTCTTTATTACAACTTCATTACAACTCTTCAGGGACTCTTTCACTTTCTGCCCCAGCTGCTAAAACATGCTTCTTTTCTTTTCCTAACACCTGTCCTGCCCCTTTTCTTTTTCTTTTCCCTTTCATTTTTAATTTGTAATATAAAAACATTGCTACTTTGTTCTTTTTTGAAGGTGAATTATCACTTTTTCCTTGCTACAAAGTTTCCTTTGGCTTACAGAGGACTATAGGAATGGTAGGACCACCTGTTTCCTGCTGTTTTATTAGTAGACTGCCATTTCTGAAGTTAGCTTAAGAAAAAGCAGGAAGCAGCATGGGAAACAAGCAGCTTACATTTGTTAGGATTGTCAGTGAGGATTGCCTTAGAGCAGGGGGGTCAAACTCAATTTCATTGAGGGCCACATCAGGGTTGTGTTTGACCTTGGGGGGGGGCGTGGATGGGTGTGGCCAGCTTAACATCACTCCTGCCAAGGGTGCCTGTGTGTGCTCCTGATCAGCTCAACATCACTCCTGCCAGTATTCTACCAGCGAAAACAGGCTCACAAGCTCCATTTTGGCTGCCATGGCCTCCTGCAACCCTCTGCCAGTGAAAAGAGCTTGTTTTCACTGGTAGAGGGTTGCAAGAGGCCGTGGCAACCAAAAATGGAGCTCATGAGCCTGTTTTTGCTGGCAGAAGCACAGCGGGCCAGTCGTTCGCTATTTCTAAGGCAGCCTTGCAGGCCAGATCTAAGTCCCCTATGGGCTGGATCTGGTCTCTGGGCCTTGAGTTTGACACCCATGCCTTAGAGCCTGGAATTCTGGAAGTTAAAAGCCACATATCTTAAGACAGTGAAGGTTGAGTAACACTGCCTTAGAGAAAGAAGGAAAAAGAGCAGGCATCATCAACAAGGACCACTGAATAAACAGATTCAGATTGAAGAACTGTTTGCACATTTACTATACAGTACACAATTTTTATGCCAATCTTTTTCATTTTTTGTCATCTATTTATCATTTTAGTATACTTTTCTCATGTTCTCAATGTCATTGTATTTTTAATATTATTCATATCTCTTTGAATCACTGCAATTATTTAAAACTGTGTTTTGAAATCAAGGTTCCAAATTATGGTTTCATATATGGACTTGGTGAGAAAATGTTTACTATAGCAAGGCAAAATGTCCAATCTACAATTTTAAAGACTGTAGAAAGTCAGGTCTTTCTAAGAATCTCTCTGATCCTTTTTTTTTTTTTTTAAATCCGGTTAAGAACATTCAGATTATTTAAACTGATATGGCTGTTTTCAGTCTGTGAAATGGAGACTGTATAACAACAAAACAAGTAGTTAAATAATTAGTGAATTATGTTGTATAATAGAAACTGGATTGGTAACAAAGCTTTCTGCTCCTTTTAATGGAAGCTAAATCCATGGAACAAGTTAATTTGTATTTAGTTAAAACGTTAATTACTAAATTGATGTATGTATGTTTGCTTTAACTGTAATTAATTCCATCCATAATTGGCTTACTTTTCTTGAGAAAGCTGGTATGGTTACTGTCCTAAATATCAGTTGCACTGAATTAATGTATAACAGTAACTCGCTGGACAATTGTTGTTGGTTTTATTTCAGTATCATAAAAAAATAGCATCACATTTGAACTGAGTTTGGTTCCTTGTTAATTCAGAGAACTATCCGTGTAGATTTTTTGGGGCAACAGTGCAACACTGACTTCATATTGCCATCTTCTAATGGTTGATACATATTTCCTACTGAAGACTATAGCACTAGCAATTTTCTATCTAAATATGTTCCAGGTCCAATCCCATTGCATTTCCAAGGGCAAATAAGGTGTGTCGTATAGTCACCATTTCATGAGACTCTATTTATAGACCAACTGGATAAATAATAATTTCATCATAAAAATAACTGGCAGCCTCAGCTCTCTGTCTCTTTTCTCTCTTTTATCCATATGTCACTAAGTGACCAATCCTTTGGTCAGACTTCCATGTTCCATAACTAATGTGGAGTCCTGGGTAGATTCTGGGAACCAAGAGAGTATCCACAGGTGTGGTAGGCAAAATGAAAATGGCAATCATGATGTTCTGAGTTCTGCCTTTTTGTGATTGTCACACATGCACAGAGCTTCAATTGCACTATCCTGCTGCGATCTTGCCTTTTTTTTCTTTGCCACACTCTGCAAATACCCTTGCTTGAAATTTTACTCATAATCTCCTGTTCCAGGCTTTGGAATCTTGCTGCAGAAGAAATTTCGTTTTCTCATTTTAAAGACTTATAACTCTTGGTCAAGTGTTTGGTGAAATTAAATGAGTTAAATGGTAAATTTAAATGAAACCTACTGTAATCCCAGATCCGTGGCTAGTTCACTTTTTCCCCTTCCTATAAGAACTGCAAATAAAATGTAGTGACAAAATGCTAACCATGACTTCTGCATTTTGGTCAAAATAAGAAAATAGATAAAAGGGTCTATTTTTACTTAAAATCACATACAAAAATGAGGAAACTGATCCAAATAACTACAGGTATACCAGAGCATGTAAGATTTGTTTTTATCTCTTCTGCTAAAGAGCTAAGGGAGACAACATCTCAACACTATTCTCCAGTCTTTCACACTGAGCACATCAGAAGCTATGTAGGAAATAGTCTTATGCAACATTAAACTCTGAGTCTCTACAAACAAAAGTCTTTCCAATCCCACACAGAAGTTTTGAAATGCAAAGTTCTACAGGAATTTGCCTGACTTCTTTTGTTCTCCCATCTGTAACATTTTGATGATTAGAGATGGGACAATCTGTATATAGAACCTAAATATGAAAGTTAACCCTGTTCTCTGGGTTGTGGCTCAAAGTAGCAATGTTTGAGAATTTAAAACTTTAGATGTTGATGTTAGAGAATACCCATCCCCCCTCCCTACCATATTTTGGTGGGGTCAATAATGTAAAGGTTCCAATTGACTGAGTCTTAAAATACAGTATTAAACCCCTTTAACTTCATGAACTCAAATAGAAATTGAATAGCTAGCTAAAAATCTTCTCTTTATATAGTAATTAAATAATTCCACCAAATTAAAGCCAATGTAACTGTATAACAAATACAAGCCTTCAATTACATGAATTTAAAAGAATATCAGTTGTGATGCCTGCTGGCTATCTTGCTCACCTGTTGTGTCTTTTCATGAATGGTCTTTGAGGATGATGGTGGCTATAGCAATGATTATGATGATCGCTGTTATAGGCTAAAACAGAAGTAGGCCAAATACAGGTGAACAACAGCAGTTTTAATGCAGGGACCATGTCTTCCAATCTACAAAATCAATTTGTATCAGTCATCTTTCATTCCAGTGGTCCGCTTGTTAAGAAATAATATACTCATACGATGAAAAGGATGCAAATAATTTGAGGCATTGCAAATTCAAAGAAAAAACATTCCTCTTTTCTTTATCTGAAGTTTCTTCTTGTTCCTGCAGTTTTATAAGTCTTCAGCATCCATATCTTATGGTTTATCTTTCCTGCTGTTGCAGTTTTACTTTTAGAAATACATTAAATAATATTGTCTACATTGTTTATTTTCTTTTTCATCCATTATTTTTCTATCTGTGCGAGCATTTCCAGCCCAAAGCCTTAATGCTCACTCAGTGTACTGTTTGATAGAACATTGACACAAAAGAATGATGTCATATTTAATCTCCTAAATCCGTCACATTACTGTTTTTTTGAAATAAGAAAATCTTTCATTTCCCCATGAAAATCTGTGTTTAATAAACGAAGGTCAGGCAAATAAACGTACTACATATGCAGAAAATAATTCAGAGCATTGGGCTTATTTATGTGTACATATTAGGTGTATGAAAAGTTTGAAACAGAATTTTGAAGATATTTAATGAAAACCCAGTATCACAGTATCTTGTTTATTGAAAAAATGGAAGCAAGTTAAACCATAATATACCCATGGTATTAGTTGATCAGGGAACTTAGATTCTTACATAAAATACTATCAACTTGAAAGTTATTGCAACAAGTTTCAGTGAAAATATTTGTAATTCCAAATGAGATTGACACTTTCCAAATTTGTACCTAACTATGGTAAGTTGTTTTCATCTTTTCCCCAAACTGTGATGGAAACAAACTTTGTTGTTCAACAAAGTTGTTCTTTGCTGTACTGGTGTTACAATGTCCGCCAGATTTTCTGGAGCTTAGCACTCATAATTGTCAAGCACTGTGCCCATCTAGCCATAAGAGTTCCTCTGCAGTACTGTGGACGTCCAATAAATTCAGTCTTTTTTCATTGTTTTCTGGTTGGGCAAGCTAAGAGAAAATGTGGGATAATCATTGCAATGCCCGTCTTCTAGAACCCCAGGATACTGAGCCACAGAAGTGGTGGGCAAGTGCGCAAAGCTTCATTTGTGCATGCGCAAAATTAGGGTTGTGCATGTGAAACCACACACATACACACACTACTGGTCCATGGAGCCAGAAATGTTGGGGATCATTGTTCTAAATTACATTTTTCTGATAATGCAATCAATACAATACAAAAAAAGACCCGACATTCTTATCAAATGTGTGTCCACAATTGTCTTTCATTTGAAGAAAATCCCTCTAGGCAATTGATTGTGATAAAACTTTGTTTATCATCAGGTTGATGGAAGATGTGCAGAATGTGTCAAAATAGGTCAATATTAACTGAAGCCAAATAAATGTTTCTATCCTGGACTGCAATGATCAAAGCAAATTGCAATTATATTGAATCCTGCACTGTTTTAATTTTCTTACCTTTCCAATTTAGCCCATCAGTATCATAAGTTTAATTGTCATATATATCGTGTGTGGGAATCCAGTAAAGTATTTATTTCAAACACTGAAAGATAAATTTTGTTCATTTGTATAGAAAGCTGTTCTCTGGAGTGACCCTAACCATCAAAATAGTTATACGCCAAATTAAATTTGAAGAGGTTCTTATTTTGGTCCAAATGTTACTGCCAGATTGTTGAACCATTATAATTTGAAACTGCTCATCAGACCTCACCAATGCAAATAGGATGGTATAAAATCTCTAAGAACAGAAAGAATTAGGAGCAGAAAGTTATCTAAGGGTGCTAGCTTTATCCAGCACCTATTTTTGCTGCCTTATTTGTCACATGCTTCAGCTTTTATCTCATTTATTTAAAAATGTATTTTACTTAAAAGTAATCAATAGAGGACTACAGCAACCCCCTTAAAAAGATAATTAAGGTTTAGTCCATGCAACTTTTTCCTTACTTTATACATCTTTCCCGTTTTCTTTTCATCCATTATATGTATTCTCTTAAATCTCTCCTCCAGGGAAAAAACCAACTATTTAACTAAAACATATTTTGATGCATTGCATACAAATGAAGTTACCTTGAAAGGACTACCTTTTATTTCCCCTCAGAGCCATCCTTCTCGATCTCACGTTATTATACATGTTAGATAAAGTAACGGATTTTGTGACATTATGCACAACCTGAAAGAGACTAATATCTGCCCGAGTTCTTTTATATCAAAGCTAGAAAGAAGCTTAATCCTAGAGTATGGGTTTATATGCAGGCTATGGTTTCTGCGTAATACAATGGACAAATGTTGTTTGTATATATCAGTTGTTCAAAATAGTCCAAACTAGGGAACCAATGACAGATAGGTCAGTAGGTTTATCGTAAAGCTATAATAACAGAAACTCAAACGTCTAAATGCACTTCCCTCCTCCCTCCCTTTATTTTCCTGTGAGCTAGGCAGGGACTTGTCTGAGATACTTCCTTTTTCCATCCAGGATAAGGCTCCTTTTATCTAATCATTGCCTTGATAGTGGCTCCTCTTCATGTCCTTCAAGGCCATTCTCACTCCCTCTGTGGAATATGGCTTCTTTGTCACTGGCTATGAGATAAATCTAGCTAAGCACCAGACCTTTGGAATATCACTTGAGATATTAGATTAGCCCCAATACTGCTGGCCTTTAAGACGTGGTTTTTGTTAACGGGCTTGGGGATCCAAGGTGTGACAGAGCCTATGCAATTGTAATGTTGTTGTTGATCCTATGCAAAGTTTTTTTTAATCATAGTTGCTGATTATGCATATGTTATGAATAAATTTGAGATATATTTTAGTTATAAAATGAAATATTCTGCAGAAATGAGGTATTATTTTGAAAAGTAACCCAATGACTTGAGCAGATTTGATATCCAAGGCCCAGTGTTCAGATATAAAATGTTGAATGATTTCAGTACAAAATTTGATGGGATGAAACAATAGACTAAAATAGTAATTCCCAATCTTTTTGTTTATGTGGATCAATGCACTATCATCTAAGGCTTTTAATAAATACAACCTAGACAACAGGCCCTGAAGTTGGTATTTATGGATGTTCCGAAATTAAATTCAAAAACCAATAATGAAGTGTGAACTGTCACAAGATTATGGTGTTCCCATTTATAATTTTGCAAAAGTTTGGCAAAAATACAACTGTCTTCTGGGATTTCCAGCAGGAATATCCTGTTATGAAATGTAATACTCTCATAATGTTTAGCTATTTAAAAAAATATTTCCCTTTGTCATTACCAAAAGGATTATTTGCAATGCATTGTGGATCACTATGTTAGAAAGCACTCATCTAAAGACCACCTGGCATCCTTTTATTATTTTGTTTACAATAATATTTGTGAAGCTTAGATTTGCTAACACAGAGTTTCATTGTAAGCCTATATGATTGTATCTACACAAAGAATGTCCTTGTAATTATTCCTCCAGCAGCCCTCTATATTATACTTTGACAGGACATGTATTACAATCGGAATGAAAAGATTAAACTTGCCAATGCACACAGATGGTATGCAAATTTATGAATTGTTCCATATTACTTTCAATGTTAAGTTTATTTTAACTTTTACTCTGGACATAGTATTGTATTTTATAATTGTTGTAAAGTGCAAGAGTGAAATGACAACACATTGCATGTGTGTGTGTACACAAATGCACAAATACATATGTAACAAACTGCTTTTATAAAGAATATTAGCATGATTTTATAAGTACCTTAATATAAAATTATTTCATTCCACCAATTGCAGTGAGCAAAAGAAATGAAATTCTCATGTTTTCTTTTTAAAAGATTAATCATTTAAAGATTAACCATAGATTATCATTTGGGAACAGAAGGAGGAATGAAATCACTCTAATAATAAGAATGTAATGTATTCTAACAGGTTGGTTGGTTTGCTATGTACAGTAATAGTGAAAAGACAAACACAAATGTAAAACAACCACATCTTTTAATAGAAAGCAATAAACATGCAAATAGCAGGTATAGAAATTTATTTGAACCAATGTTTTTACTATTAGGTAAGTTATTTTAACATTGATCCAAGCTCCCATATTTGCAAGTTAAGGGAAAATATTGCACTTTGCATTGTCTAGCACTCCTCATACATGGCAAAACATTTTAAAAACATTTTGCTTTTTTAACTTGCACACTCTCACAAGTCATGCACACATATTCAAAAATCAGAATGTTAGATTACCCAAAGCAAAACCTTAAAATTGCACTAAAGCTTTGTAAGGAAAAATATAATTCACGAGTTATACAAATTTCATGACATTTTGTTGTTTCCAGAAAATAGCCAATTACTCTTCATCTTCATTCTCATTTTCTTGGCCAGAGCCTTCAGACCTGTCACCTTCCAGACGGTCTATGAGATATAAAAGCAATATTTTAAAGACAAAAGTATTCTTACAGCCATTTTTAAATAGAATATAGCATACATTTGTTCTATAAATCTTTCTACAAATATCAGAAAGAAAATGCAAGAATAAAAATATGCAAAATTTTCCTAATTTAAAGTAATGCCTTAATACAATCTACTACCCAAATATAAAATTAAATGGTTGTGTCCTACTGGCAAAAGGCAGCTTGAATGTACAGTGGCCTCTATGCTTAAATTTATAAGCATCCAAGAAGAGGAGATGTAATAACAGAAATTAAGAAAGCATGTCTCATAAGAAAGCATATCTGGAGCTATCATACCTGCTCGTATGTGATTCAAAGATGCCAACATCCTTAACATAAAAGAAGCTGGAACAGTAATTGTGTTTCTAGTTTCTTCCAGCATTAATTCATTTCGAGTTATAACCTACAAAGGAGTAGAATGGCAATTAAATAAGAATTTAATAAAGAGTTGTTTTCTTGGCCAATTATATATGCAACAATGATTTTGTCTCAGTAATGGCTCATATTTAACAAACAAATCTTGCCAATTTGAATTTCATATGATATACAACCACTGAAATGAATTGTTAACGGCTAAAGTTTTATGTATACTTTAATGTCTCAATTCATGTTGCATAAACTTTATAATTCACCTGCATATTACCCTAAGGTTAACTTATGATCTTTTTAGGGTAATGTAGTTATGAAAATACTTCTTTCTTCATTATAGATTAGACATACAACATGTTAATTTGCTCAAACGTGGATATCTTAATTTGAAAAAGAGTAATCATTTTATCATAGTTTGATATTAGAGCAAAAGCACATCTTACCTCATCAGCAAGTTTCCGATTAAAAATCTTGGATTCTTCTAGTGGTGACCAGATTTTTATATCATAATCAATACCTGATGAAGCTAAAACTAAACAATTGTTTAGAAATATATTAGAAAATAGTGTAAAGCTTTGTAAATATAAATAGCATTTGACAGTATTCTGCTACATCATAAGCTACAGGTAGTCCTTGAATTCAACCATTCATTTAGTGACTGTTTGAAGTTACAATGGCACTGAAAAAAGACTTATGAGTGTTTTTCCTTGTGGTTGTGTGATCAAAATCCAGATGCTTGGCAACTGGCATATATTCATGATGGATGCAGTGTCCCAGAGTCACTTTTTGCGATTTCTGCCAAGCAAAACCAATGGGGAAGTCAGATTCATTTAACAACCATATTACTAACTTAACAAGTGCTGTGATTCATTTAACAACTGTGGCAAGTAAGGTCATAAAATGAGGAAAAATTCACTTCACTGTCTTGCTTAGCAATGAAAATTTTGGACTCAATTGTGGTCGTTAAGTCAAGGATTACTTGCATTTTAAAGTTTAAAAAAATATTTACTAAGATAGATTAGCAATTCCTATCCTGCAATATCCTTCAAGATATGGAAAGGTGTATTATTCAAAAAACAAGAACAGGAACATATCTCACATTAACAAATATGCAAACACCTTGATACAGAAATATTTTTTTAAAAATCTCAGGAATATCTAAGTAAATGCCGTCAATAGCAAATAAAGTTTCCCAAGCAAATGTGTTCCTTTCCAGACAATTGGCTCTCAGACTTAACAAGTTTAATTAAATTATAAATATTGTTTAATTAAATATTTATTTGATTAATGATTTGCTTTTTTAACAATTGTTTCAATATAGTTATTAATTTGTGTACAGCCCAAATCGCCATTTTAAGTGCCCTTACCCTCCTTTAGTCCACTGTATTCTGATACTAACAGAATTGTAAGTATATTTTCAACTTTATATTATATATAAAGTAAGAAAACATTTAAGAAAAATATTGGAAACAACTCATGACTGAATGATGAAGGCTAACTTAAAGCAAAAGTTTAAATCAAAATATCCTAAATGGTTAAACTGACTAGCTGCTATCCTTTTAAAAATATTTCTACATTCTCCTTTCAAATAACACTTTGGGGACAGCATATTATCTACAACTGAGCATTGTAATATGGGAAGGGTGATAACTAATCAGTTTAACCATTTAGGATATTCTGAATACTAAAGTTAAACTTTAGTTCTAAATTAGCCTTCATCAGAAGGATTCTATGAAATTGAATATAGAATAAGACCTATATCCTCTTATACAGGCACATTCCTTCTGGGAAGCTGTGACATTGTCGTACCTTTCAGCGGCACTATAGTCACAATGGACATCACATCTAGCAGAAGGAATATAATTCTGCCCATATATTTAATGTTATTATTTTTAAGTGTTTTGCATGCTTTGTTGAAGCTAATACTGCTTTACTATTCCAGGGAGGAGTTGTTAATCCAACTTTAAAATTCTTCAAGGAAGAGGCTATCCTTTACATTTATAGCACTGCTTTGCGATAAAGTGTCAGGTTGACTTCTGTTATTCCAATGAAGACTGTGTGATCTCCACTTTTTAAACCATGGAACACATGTTTACATTCATGATGTAAAATAAAATATGAAAAATATTTTAAACATTAGTTTTCCACTCCAGCTGAGTGTCAGTCTGTTGTCTTTTGAAATAGGATCCTGAGGGACTATAGCACAAGGTAAGATTTGCAATTCATGGAATAGGGGCAAAGGTGCATTTTTCCCCACACCAGTTACGAGAAGTAAAAACAAAAACAGAATGAAATATAATAAGGACTTTTTTTTAGATCCTTATAGGTAGAAAAGGTGATATTTTAGTCACAGACTTCTATTTGGCAGGGGTGGAAATGACAATACAAAGTACAACTACAGGTAGAGTACTCGACTAACAACTATAACTGAGCCCAAAATTTCTGTTGCTTAATGAGACATTTGTTAAGTGAGTTTTGCTCCATTTTACAACCTTTCTTGCCATAGTTGTTAAGTGAATCAAAGCAATTATTAACTTAGTAAAATGGTTAAGTGAATCTTGCTTCCCCAGTGATCACATGACCCTAGGACACTGCAACCATCTGCCAAGTGTCTGAATCATAAGTGTGAAAAATGGTCACACGTCACTTTTTTCAGTGTCGTTCCAACTTCTAATGGTCAGTAAACAAACTGTTGTAAGTCGAGATCTACCTGTAATGTTCATGCTTCAAATGTCAGAATGCAAGAAGATGAACTAGGGTTTGGATTATCTTGCAAGGCACATATCATCATTTTTGCACCAGCCAAGTTTATAAGGGATTCCATTCAAGGTATCTATGAAATTGACTATTACAGATGGAGAGAGTCTTACTTGGATCAAATGGATGTGGCTGCAGACAGTTCACTACATGATTATCTGCTTCCAGCAGCATCAGATGCTCAGCAGTATGTCGATCCCAGATGAAGATGTGTCCACAATCTGAACCACTCATTACGAAGTTAGAACCCCAGAAATTGGCTTCTTTTATCTACAGGTAAATTAATACAACAATTGAGGCACTTCATTTTTACTTTTAAGAAGATCATTGAGAAAAATGAACAAGCAAGCATTCAATCTGTTCTCTAAATCAGAAACAAGCTGGGCCTGAACAGAGGCTTGTTAATTCTCATTAGCAGAAGGGAGATCTCTCACATTTAATGTTTAGATGGTTACAATTTATTATGCCCAAATCTTGAAACATTTATAGAGAAAACTAAAATTATTTTTTTCAAGTAGCTTGGATTAGGCTCTGAAAATAAATACAATATTAAAAAGCAAAAACAAAAGACTGCTGTATTTGATTTCTATATCTTTATATAATGATAGCATCACTTCCTATCATCAGACACAAAGCCAGATATAACAATCCAGTTGATGTAATATAGAAATATTTTGAATCTATTTGGAACAGTGAGTACAATATTAGTAAACATAACAATTAGGCAGTAAATACAACTTTCAAAAGGCCAATGTAAATTTGTTCATTTCAGAAGAAATTTCCAAAAAGTGATATGGATTAATTAAAAGGAAGCTGAAGAGGGTGGATGACAAAGTGTCATATATGTTTTAGAATGTAGAGATTATTTAAAACTGAAACATAATAATAGACTGTCCAGTCTAGCGGAAGTATTTCTAGATAGGTAAATCATTTCAGCAATCACTAAAGGAAAAACGGTTTAACTTGGATAAGAACTAAATTATACAAATAACTGAATCTGCCCATTGTGTGGGCAACCTACACTAAAGCAGAAGTGTACAAATAATTAGGTGGTCAAATAATTATGTATATAGATTATTTCACCAAACAATAAAAGAAATACTGTATTGCATGTGACATTTAAATAAGATTCTGAATTATACAATTTCAGAAAAGTTTTTCTCTTTTGTAAAGAAGATTAACACCTGCACGCATGGAGAATATTATTCCTTTTGTGAGCAGTAAATTCTGAGTGCAGATTTATTGGTCAATGACTTGCATTTTTTTACATTTTTTAAAAATTTAACATGTCACAACTTACTCTAGTTACTGGTATAGCATCTATATGCTATACCAGTGATTAGAGGGGGCCAATATGTTTAGAAAACAGAACACTATTATCTGCATATACTAGAATATTACCATATTTTTCCTTTTATAGTACAATATTATATTTATTTATTAAATAAACCAGATGTTAGTGCTTTGAGAAAAACCTCTCCAGGAAAGTAATAGTAATTGTTAAAACATTTATTATTTAATGTTCATAAATAATTTATTAAAAAAGATAGTATAGCAATATATTTAGCAGAAATGAGGTACCATTGTCCGTGAGTTCCGGTGACCTTTATAAACCATTTTTATTAAAGGGCGTCTAATATTTAGTGTTTCTAATTCTTCCATTTCCTTTCTTTCTTTTCTTCGTCTGAAAAGTTCCTGGATGCGAGCAACAGCAGATCGTCTGTAGATTATGAACAGAAAGACTAGTATTATCAGAAAATTACATAATAAACCTCATTTTATGGACAGAAAGACAGGTATTTTCAGTTACATAGTAACTGGCTACCCTGCTTTTCCCTGACACAGAAAAAGAACATTCTGCAGCATCTAGAAATAGACAAGAAGACAGTAAATCATTAAATCCTATGGTCAATTGTAAGTAAATTTTAAAACAGAACAACCATGTTAGATATGATCATCTGATAGATGAACCTTAGAAAACACTTAAACGCTTAAGGAAAGAAATAACTAAAGCATGGCCCAACATTGAGATAATGAAAAAATGTCTGTATGTGGGAATGTTATAAAGAGTAGAACACTATGCTTCACCATTATTCACTCTATAGGGAGACAACGGAAAGGCAGGGGATATTGAATATTTAATTTAATAATTTAATTTAATAACAGGATTTCTATACCGCCCCTCTCCCGAAGGACTGAATATGTACGTCTGAAAAACAATGTTGTCTTGGAATATGGAAAATGAATACTTAGGGCAGTTGTTCTTAAACTGGGGGTAATTGCAAAATAAGGGGGATAATTTGGGCACATTGTGAAGATAATGGAGCAATTTTTAATTGCTTGTGATTTGAGTATTCAGTTTGGGATTGTTGAGTTGCTTGTGTAAACCAAGAGTACATGAACTTTCTGGGGGTGGTAATGACATGATTTGATATTGTCTGGAGGTAGCTGAGTTGAATAATCTAAGGATTTGGAGGGGGAAAGGAATAAGGGGGAAAAAAGGATTCTGAACTAGAAAGGGGCCATGTCGTACTGGGGGTAGTTTAGACTGAACTAAGACCCCACCTCCTCCCTATGAACATCTTGCTCCTTCTTTGTCATCATTGTTAATTCTTAAGTCAATTTTAGTCTTAATATTGTTTCATCTTGTTGCTTTTATTGGTCTAAAATCACTTCTACATAAGATGAGTGGCATGATAGACAGATAGACAGGCAGACAGGGCAGTATGGGCTAATGGAATGTAAAAGAACCCCAAATATTATACCAATGAAACTGAGCAACAAAGTACAAAATAAGCACAATGTTATTTCCTTCTGAATCCCCCCTCAGTTCCAGCCAGTAATAATTAAGTGCAGATTTGGCTATTAAAAATATTTGTCCAGTATATTTGTCTCATTTGATTTGCATTCTGTTCGAACTTGACATGCTTTAATTTTTCCCCCTAATTTAATCCAATTTCATTGCAATTTCAAACTTACAGTACACGTGTATTTCAATCTAATCACATATGGTTATCAAGTATTCTAAATGTTTGCCAGTAAAACTTATTTTAAAATAAAGCTTCAACATGTGCAAGCAAAATATTTCTTTTCAAGGTCTCATTCTCTAAAATTTTGTTTTTGTTTTTAAACTTATCTTTAAAAAGATACCTTCATCATCTATTAATGTGGTTTTAAACTATAAAGCCTGCAGGTATGTATGTGTCAAGGACCCTGTAAAACATATTAATAGTTTGGGATAAGGATGAAAAACAAGTGAAAAAGTTCCTCCATTTCCTCTTCACCCTTACTTGCGGAAAAATGTCCAAGCAACTTCAAGCAGACAAAACCTAGTCAAGATGACTCAGATTCTGACCTGAGGATGTGCATGTTGCATCCAAGCCAGAGCCACCTAGTTCATCAAAATAGTGACGCCTATGAATAAAGGACTAGACAGAGACAAAATAGATGAACTCTCCCAAATATATGACTAGACAATGAAGCAATGCTGAGACTTTGCCAAAGCCAACTTTTGTAATCAGGGCTACTACCATACAGTAGATTCAGCTATTCCTGGATAGAAGTTGAGGGAACCTGGAGCCCAATCTCCTTACCTGAATGCTTCAAGATGTACCATACTTGCTATCAGGAATCTCTGACCTGTTTGGCTGGATAATGTTACAGTTCTTATCCTCTCTGTACTTTTGTCAGATGGCAAGAATTAACTAGGTATGAATATGGGCTTAAACTTTTTGTGGAATATGCTATGTATTTAATATGCATCAAGAAGGTCAAGACAATAGGTAACTATATACTTCCAAACCTTCTTTAGCATAATCAGATGTCCTATTATTTGAAGCAAATAATTTTTCAGCTTTTAGCATGCGGCTAGGAACCAAAGACACACAAGCTTATATTTTCTATATCATTGTAATTCCCCCAGAAGTTTAAAAAGTAGTTTGGGCATTAAATTGTGAACAGTCTAAATTGAAAATTTTAAAATAATGCATAACTGCTAAGCTAATTTTTGAACTTTCAGAAGTTTGAAGATAGAGATATTTTCTAAGAATAAACTTAATAATGCTAAATGCTAAATTTCAATGTCTACTCATTTGGTTCCCAACTCACATTTTATAGTTATTCTAAATTTTGTCTACTATTATTGTTGAAAAACAACATTAAACAATTGATGATCAATCAAAACAAATTATTTCAAACTCATATTAGCAGTGCTTCATGCAAAAATATGCCACGTGCTTAAAAAGGGAAATAGGCTGGATTTGATTTTCACTATGTTTTTATACAATCAGCTCCAATAAATGATGTTAATAAAGTTATTAAAACTGTACACATTTTCTTCTTACTATTTACTATTCCTGGGCACAACATGCAGCTAAGTCATTGCTCCATAACATCCTTTATATGCAGTTTAGTAGATTTAAAACAGGTAATATATTACCACTAACATAATTAGATACTGCACCAATCACTTTTTTACAAATTGAATTGTTTATAGAATGGGAATTTTGAATTACCTCATTATTCTATCACCTACTGCTGTTCCTCTGATATATCTAGCAAAAGGAATAACAGCTAAAGTCATTCAAGTAAAAATGTTATATGAATTATTTTTAAAGAAAAAAACTGCATTCTCAGGCCAACTTAACCATTTGATTTCAATGTTCATAATACTCTAAAAATTAATAATTGTTTTTTTTTTCCCTTATTGGGCCCAGAAGCAACACATTTTCCTGTAAAATCACCATTAATTCTTCAGTACCTACATTGTTTTCAAATACATAATTTGTGTTCAAGATAAAATGTGGAAGAAAACATTTTTGTTTTGCATTTACTGGTGACAATTAACAGAGAATCAGTGTAGAAAAACCTTGCTACTATTACAGCAATTTAGGTCCTGAGATGACTTCATTCTAAATCTTTTAGCAGTCTGCTTAAATCCTATTGCTTTAAGAACTGAAGAAGAATGTCATTAAGTTGGATATGGCAGATCTTCTGACCAGATTATGGATGTGTCTTATAAATCCAACAGAAAAAAGAACTGGAATTGTAATCATAAATGAAAGAGCTAAATATTGAGGTACCAAACTGCAACAAATTATTAAGTAATTCTATCCCTATAATGAATATCAGTCTACAGACAAAAAAGATGCTGACTTGGAATGAGGAAATTGGAAAGATTCAGCAGCTGAATGCCCGGATGATAAAATAGAAAAATAAAAACTGGCTTTTCTACTATGTATCTTTCCCCAGTTATCTCCATTACAATTTATGTTGATGCAGAAAGTTGGTTCTCTGGCCAACTTTTGATGCTCTGAAAAGGAACATGGGGGCAATTCAGATCTAGATTGACTGAATAGATTTGAATGACTGAACCAAAAAGCTATGACAAAACCAAATATTGCTTTTAAAAATCAATACTGGGTTTCTCAATTCTTCTGAAGCATGCACACATACGTGAATAACATACAACTTAAATTCATATCAATTTTAGTAGGCAATAAATCAAAAGATTCTAAAACAGAATTTGTTAATGCATTGGGATTTTTCAAAACAAAATTTAAAAATAACATTAAATTAAATGTTGATGTAGTGTCACTTTTTACATAGCTCTGTAATAATAAAATGCCATGTTGCAAAGAAACATTTTATTCCCACTGTATACCAAGACGTATGATTGTATTTAGTGCTAGTATGTAGGTGTCCAAGGCGATGGACACATGAAACTAAATTATTCACAGCATTTTGCACTCTACCACTTTCATGTGCGTGTGCCATGACACAGTGCAACTATGATAGAAAGGAGCTTGCATCTTGAAATTATATCCTGATAGGAATAAAAATCTATGTTTTAATGACTCTACAATTTGGCATTAATTATTATTTGAGGTTACAATTCTAAATATGCTTTAACTGAAACCAAGTATGTCCTCAGAATCAGCAGAATGCACTTTTCTGTATTTTTGTATGGCCCATGTATATGAAACAAAAATGCTGAAAAGTGATAGCATGGTTTCCCAATTCACCAAGTTAGGAAAAATTGCAATATATTAGAGTAAGCTCTGAGCAGGCTTAAATAAACATGGTTAAAAAAGAATGCATTGTTCTCATCAAATCTACACAAAACAAACCTGGCATCACTAGCATTACATAAACCCCACCTAGTGGTCTTTTAGACATTCCAAAAATATTTAGTACAGCCTCTGATAAAATGTTATACCATTCTGAGCAAATTAAAAAATATTTAAAAATAATTTTCCTATTTTAAATTAGGTAAATGTACAGTGTAAATTATAGATGCGGTAAATGCTGGTCTGTGTATAATAATAATAAAATAATAAAATGACTGAATTATAGACAAAGTATCTTTTCTTCTAATCATAATGCATAATGGAACCTATTTATTCCAAACCCCCTCATTTTAGAATCTTTTTTAATAAATCTGAGAGAAAATGTGATTCCTGAAAGACATGAAAAAGAACTAGGAGCATTTACTGTTAGAAATTTTAAAAGTCAACTTGATTGTAAGAAAATGGCAACATATTTTATATTTAGAGAAAAATATAAAAATGTGGAACAAAAGCAGTCTCACTATGTGGGTGTAAATCTGCATAATGTGTTCCGATTCCATTGTTTCTATTTCTACCAGTTTCAAAAGGGATTAACATAATGAGTAAGAATATATATATGCATGTTTGCCAGTCTATTGTCCACTAGCCAAAGAAAGTTTACACAAAAGGAGAAACTTTATCAGATATTCTATTTTGGTCAAGCTTCAAGTCACACTATTTGAGGTGTGACAGCCAGTGTGGTGCAGATATTAAGGACATTAAAGACACTACAGAAACACAGGTTCAAATCCGCAGTCAGCCATATAAGATCCCTGAATAATTCTGAACCAAACATTCTCTCTCAGCCAAACCATGAATGTCAGCTGGGTGACTTTTTTCTAGTAACTCTGTCTCAGCCATACCCACCTCAAAGGCTTGATGAGAGGAAAAGTGAGAGGAAGAGACACTGCCTATGGTGTCATGAACTGCTGCACGAAAGGCAGGATATAAATCAAACAAATGTGCGTAAACGCCACTGCAAAAACCTCACTGAAGTCTACATACTTCTAATACAGATGCACCCTCTCTCAAGACAATTACCCACATATCTCCTCAGAAGTTAAATGAACCAGTTAGGAAACTGTGATAGAACTCCACCCTGAAGTACATTTATGCACCAAACTGTATAGAAAGTTACTGAATAAATTTAATGTAGAACATACTATATTCAGTAATGTCACTGAAGTTCAGTGCAAATACATAAAACCAGAACTGTAGCTAGAGCAAGAGTAAATGGGGAAATGAGGAAATGATCTGTCATGTTTTTAGTCAATGCAAATTTTCAGCAAGAAAATGTTGAGATCTGAATAAATGTTCTGCAAAGATAAGAAACAAACACAACAATACTAACCTATGACCAACGCCTCCCCGATACCTTGCACCAGGTATAAGAACAGGGTCATCATCGCTATCATCAGTTTCATGGAAAACAGAACTTCTTGTTGATGATTCTTCATGAGTGGCAAGTCCTGAGGAATCTGGTTGAGTATGAGGTTCATTATTGGTATTATTTGGGATGGTAGAAGAATCAGTACTTTGTTGACTCAAGCTTTCTGGCTCTTCCATGGTTTTGCCTGATAAATCTTCCCCTGGGATCTGGGAGATTAAATCAAGATCAGGAACATTTCCTTGTTCCATAGTACTTTCAGGCTGGTCAGATATTTCATTGTCTGATAGAATAAATAATATTTGGTTAATCAAACACTTTTGAATATACTTAACAGGAAAGAACAACATGAATTACATGAACTATACAAAATAGATACAATCTATTAATAGGTATAATAGCTGTAAATAGTGAAAAAACATTTAATTTTCTTTTAGCTATTGCTCTATTTGGGTATAATAGCTGTAAATAGTGAAAAAACATTTAATTTTCTTTTAGCTATTGCTCTATTTGGGTATAACATTTTCCACAACTATTTTACTTGAAGTAGTTAGATAATGCACTGTTAGCAGAAAGTTACAGTAACAAAACTATAATATACTATCATAGGTAACTGGCAATTCAGCACAAATTAATTCCAAATATTGCAAAAAATTACAGGAGCATAAAACAAATCTAACAGTATTAACTGCTGATACCTGATGACACCAAATAAAACAAAATTCCTATTCCTGTTACCTTTAACATATATATTTGTAATTATTTTACATACCTGAATGTGGTGTATCAGCATTTTCATTTGTTGACATTAGCTCTTCAGTATTTATACTTTCTTCAAGTGATTCTTCAGGAATTTCTAAAACAAACAATTTAAAATAATGGATGAATTCTGCAAATAGATAAAATCATTTCTAATATTTGCTGCTCTTTATATAAATGATGTTTAGAATTATTTCAAAGTCTACTATAGCTTTACATTGGAAGAGCAAGATGGTACTTTCCAGATGTTTTAAACAACACTTTCTAGTCCTGTTAGTAGGTGTTTGATATTGATCCTGTTAGTAGGTGTGATAAGTGTGAAGACTAAAGAATTTTGAGAGTTTACCAATATTTCATATGACAATTAAGTTACAGCTAAAATACGCTTTATAAAAATGTGGAGTTACAAATGCACAATTTTTTTGTAATCCCAGTAAAAGAAAATCTGATTCCTATTCTTATTTTTGCTGCAGATTCCAGATATCTATGACGATTTAGTTTTATAAACCTTACCGTATTTATGTTCTGCTCAAATTATTATTTAAACATTAAAATCTATTTAAAGTTGTAGCAAGTTTGTTATATGTGATTCTTGAACTAGCATTTTACAGCACTTATGTACAATTATAATTTCTGAAAATTCTTGATTATTTAATGCATATAGCTCCACCTATCTAACAGTTTTTGCTCAGCTCATATAGTAAAGTAGGTCCTCAATCTCTTGGAACTGGGATTGCTGTTGCTAAGTGATACGGTTATAAAGTGCAATCTCAACAGTCCTAGTTGCTGTCATAATCCTAAAACACACGGATGGTTAAGTGAAAGAGCCAGAAGTCCCAGGAAGTAAATATGGGAGACAGAGTAGGCACCGTATGTAGGATCTAGGGGAGGGAACTTCGTGTCAAATGTCCATTTTTAAAACTTTGAATAGTCATTCAAATGGACTTAAGCCAAAAACTACCTATATTTATAATTCCACAATACTCTTAAATTTATTATCTCTCAGCTCTCAACAATTACTTATATAAGAAGATATAATGAAAAAAGAATAGTATAAAATATACTATAAAAAGAAACAGTCACCAATTTCACAATGTTAATTAACATCTGTTTCCTATGTAAGACTAAGCCATTTTGTGATTTAAACTGTACGTTTTTGCTTATTTTCTGATCCAAAATCAAACAAAAATATTATTTGGTCTGTCTAAACAAATATTTTGGAGTTCCATAAAAACAGACCAACAATGTTATAATGATACCACATGGTGCTTTTATAACAGAAATTACAACTTATCTTACTTGATTCTTCACTCTCTGGTGTTGGTACTTCTGAACCTGGAGTTCTTAGGGATTCTTCCTGACCTTCTATTTTGCTCTGACTTCCACTCCCTCTTGAACTTGAAGCTGTACTACTCCTAGTAACAAATGCATGCAACAACATATGCACTATTTTAGAGTTTTCCCGTTCTTCAAAAGTTTTTAAAGATCAGCTCTACACATTCAGTATTAAAATTAATAAAGCTATACTTTAAAAGCATCAGAAATAAAGCAATATAAAATGCAAACATTAGGAACCAAAACTCAAAATTAAAATGTCTATGAAATTCAGAAGAGTAACAAAATTATATTACAGTAACAATGTGTGCATTTCCAGACAGAAGAGAAACAATTTGACAGAAAGTATTTCCAGTATTAAGAAATCCCCTCAGTTGTTTGAGCTTACATCTTAAGAGTGTGAACTATAGTACCAGAATCATATGGTTGTGCGATTCCACCCTATTTTGGACTTACCTGAATAGGAGAGCAGGACTAAAAGAATGTAAACATGTATCCACCATCAACAGATGTTAAAGATAAAAGGAAACCCAAGTCTCCTCTTCAAAAAGGGCAATGCTTTAACCAGCATGAAGGACTCCACAGAAATAAAGACAAACATATCTAGAAACAAGTGGCATTTGTAACAAGCTGCAACAATGTCAAAATGATAACCCATGTATCATGACATTATAAAAAACATGGTTTTTGGTACTTTGGCATTTTTTTGCAACATAAGTTGCATCATGACATCATGTCATTATCTTAACCTTATTTCTCTGTAAAAACTCATAATACAAACCATATCATCACTGTATTTCAGGAAGCAGTAAACGTATCAGATAGCTGGCTGTTTCTGAGCAGATAAGAACGATGGTTCAGAATTTATAACTAATCAGATTTCAAGCTCTTCATATTCTCTTATAAGACTGCCCTTTTAGAAGAGGAGAGTTGAATTTCTTAACTTAGGCCCTCACAGCATCTGTTGATAACCGACACTTAATTGCATTCTCTGAAGTCCTGTTTCTTGTCCAGGATATGTTGCAATGTTCCAGTCAACAAGAGAACATTGATATTTGCCTGGGAAAAAAAGCTTCAAATAGCTTCTGAGAAAATGGAGGGCAGCAGCAGGCCTTTTCTCTGGGGCAGGTGACGGGTGCCCCATTTCTGCTATAGAAAAATAAAGATGCTTTGTAATAAGTCCAATGTATCATTCGGGCATTATAGAGCCCCTATGGAACTCTCTGAGATCATGATTATTGCCAGGAACATACACATTTTTACCCCAAATCATTTTGTATAGAAAATATCTGTCAGAGGTTCATTATAAACTATGTATGCACAAATAACCTCTTAAAAAAACATTGTCACAGGCAGGCAATCTACTATTTCCTAATTGGATTTCTAATATTGATAACTTTATAGTTTGGAACATGGTGATATACATGTTAGCCTATTCTGAACAGAATCTATCTGTCCAGTAGGATTAAGAAAAGGATTGTTTTAGAGTGTCATTTTTAGTTCTTCGTGATGATAAGCCTCCTCCTCTGAAATAGCTTGTACCCTGGAAGCGTTAGCCTCATTCCTACTAGCGTTCCAGAAAATTGTTAAGATTTTTGTATTCTGAATGGACTTTGGCATTGAGAGAAAGGATGGAATATTGCCTCAGTAAACGATGCTATGCTTATTCAAGGGACATATGGAAATCAGATATCCAATTATTCATTTTATTTATTTGTATGCCGCCCTTATAATTTTACAAATAATTCAGATGGCGGACTTATTGAACACTTCTTTTCCCCACAACTCTTTGAGGTGGGTTGGGCTAAGAGAGAGTGACTGACCTTATATATATTATATATATAATAATAAAAATAAAAGTTTCACTTCAAAATAAAACCCACATTTGTAATAAGTACTTACCATTCATCAGTAAAATCTAATTTAATTGTACTTGTAGTTGTTCCTTCTGTGCTGTAATGTAAACTTAAAACAGGTTCACTTGCTCCTGGCCGTGGACTTACTTTTTCATCATCTAAAAAGAAAGTGTTACAAATACAAACAGATTGATTGATTTGATAGATTGAGTGATAAAAATTTTATGGCTGCCCAACTCCCTCCTAGTGACACCAGTTGGTTTTCAAAGATAAAACCCAAGTATAAAAACCAATAAACTCCCACAAAATTGTACTATTTAACTTGTGATAGCCTTAGTCTTTTAAAGATTTATGTAATATTAATGTGCAATATGTAATAACAAATTTGTAATTCTGTCCTGCTTGGCAAAGGCAATAAGCCAAGGAAGCACAAAATTAAAATTTAGAAATAAATAATAAATAAATAATCTACACTAATAAATGCTGGAGCAATTTTATCTTTTTAAAAACAGTAATGTTTATTATATTCATCGTATGAACATTTCCAGATTAAATATACTTAATCATTTTAATTTGACAATTGAATATATTCTCAGGACTAATAACTTTCAATTTTACTGTAACTTAGTAGAAAAATTTAGTAGTTGGCAGCATAACAGACTAAAACATTAGTAGTCTTATGTTCATATAAGGCTTGCCTAATTTCTTTTGAGTAACAATAAAAATGCAATTTCTTATTATAACTAAGTAAAATACAATTATAACTCATGAATTTAGATATTTTAAAAATAAGCTTCATGGTGAAGTGTGTGTGTGTGTGAGAGAGAGAGAGAGAGAACACCACTGTTATGGGTGGTTTTATAACAACACCCATAACAGTGCATCAATCTGAATGCCACTAAAGTTATATGAACCAGGAGTCAAGTTGGGGCACATTATCCTGATCTATGTGAATACTAAGAGACAATATCAATTTAAGGGCACATCATCATCACTGAGCCCAGAAACTTATAACAGATCACTGCTTTTATTTTACCAAATTTATCTTATATAACAAAAGTCATGAAAGGAATGGCACACACTACAAAAATCAGGATATTACACAAGTTCTGTAATTCAACATGCTGGCAATGGATGCTTCCACAATATGCATTTTATGCATATTATGGATGATTGTGTAGTAAACCAGATATTTAGGGTGGATTTACCATTTTTGTCCCATCTATCAAATCCTTTCCAAGGACCTGAGATAGGCAGATGTTTTTGTTTAATAATATTAAAGGTTATAAGATGTAAGATGATAATGATTGATTATTCAATCTTTATATGTATATAAAATTCAAGGCAGTAGGCATACTTCATATTCTTGTCTACTTTCTCCATAACAATCCTGTGAGGTAGCTTTTCTGTGACATAATAACTGGTCAAAAGCCACCTAACTGGTTTTCATGCCTAAAAGAGGCTTAGAATTCTGGTCTGGTCTCCTGGTTTGTAGGCCAAAACTTAACCACTATATCATACTAACATATACAATATATCAGAACTGTGTATCAGGAATTAAATACCTGAATTTAAAACAGGTCTTAAAAGTTGTTTGTAACCCATCCAGTGATCTATCTAATTAGACAGATGATTTAACATTTAATTTTGAGAGCTCTGGAGTTTAGATTTTTTTACCTCAAAATAATTGCATGTCTACATGATATTTTGACTTAAGAGGAAGGAAAGAGAACTTTTAATATTATACATCTTTAAATATATTTCCATCAACTCATATATAAATCTTCAAGTGTGGCAACAATTAAAGTATTCCATAATATGTCATCATTTCTAAGGAAACTATTGGTGCCTGAATAGTGCTTAGGAATACTTAGATGCATTCTTCTAAAAAATAGGCTGAAGCACTAAAAACAGGCTGTGATATCTTTTTTTAAAATTTACTTATATCATGACTAAAGGAATAAAATTGTCCTGCTGCTAACAAGATACCTCACTAAGAAAATGAAGACAATACTATACAAAGAATTATTAAAACAGTTAAATCGTAATAATTTTTTAAAAAGGCAATTAAAGCTGAAATCTTAAGCATACTTTATAAAGTAGGGTTGTACAAAATTCTTACATTTCTAGTTTGACACATTTTGCACATGCCCACCTACAAGTAAGTAAATGCTATAAAACTGAGTATTCTAACTTGATATATACTACTTAAGAGTCATATTCATACCTATGTTCATTTACTGTATCAAAGCCTATGGATGGTCAGTGAACTATAGAGCATATTCTCCCAGTAGGGTGAGTAACTTCAGACTGCCTGTCTAAAAGTCTGCACATCTAGGCTTGGCTCAAGATATCAGTTCATCTCCTTCTAACAGAATATCACAGGATATTTGTCATTGTTTTCTTGCATTGCATGAATTGAGTATATGACTTAGGTGAAGAATGTAATTTCTAAAGCCTTCACATTATAAATTCTATATATACTCAAACTCTAAAAAGCAATTCATTTCTACGCGCAGATCAGTCATTCTATGTGAAAAAAGGAACTACTTTCAAATATTTTGAGGGGGCAGCTCCATTCTGCCAGTAGATTGGAACCTTATTCTTCAAAAAAAAATCTGATGTAAGATACTAAAAGGCAAAAAGCTTACCTTATATTTTGTTAAAGAATAAAAAAGTTTTTCTCTTTGGTCTAAGATCAATAGTTATATAAGCAACATGGAATTTCTCAAGTTCATTTCAAACAAGGATTATGCTTCATGAACTTTTATCTATTTTATTTATTTATAAGGGTTAGCAACATCAATTAATAAAAAATCCAAACCACGGAGAGCAAAATTGTCAAACCTATCTTTACCATGCATCAGTTTTTAACACATCAGATAAATTTTAGTAATTTGTGAGTTAAATGAAAATGCCACCTAACAGAAGGATGAATTTACAGTTCTGCACGTTTTCTTTTTCTTCTTCAACTGGAAAAATCTTATAATTCGATTATTTATGTGAAACTGAGTTGTGTGTCCCAATAAAAGAAAACAAAGCCAAAAATGCATAAACCCTTCATTGTTACAAATCACAATAAAAAAACCCGATTAATTTTCCTACTATGAAGCCTTACCATAAACAGCCTCAGATCAGATACCCAAATGACGATCTTAGAAAATCATACATCTTTCCGGGTTGATCTCAAAGGCTACCTTTGCAATTTTATCAGAAATGAAGTAAGATAGTTTCTTCTGGGCTTCCATTCCAGGGAATACTTAACAAAGTTTAACAAAGCCTCGTTAAACACTGGCACTAGGGTTGATTAATTCTTTCAATTCCTCAGGTTGACTAGAAGGGTCTTAATGGTACAATTGATTATGCTCAAATAGTGGGTTTTTTTAAATTATATTTTATTCAGACATGGCAGATCCTTAACTAAAATGTGTTATAGAGGTAAAGAACGATACAGCCAAGTATTAGTCAGTTAACTGTGTGATGATAAATACCAACAAATGCAACAGGCAAGCAGCAACTGCATACACTATTTTATTCCTGAGGGAAAGCGTCTTGAGCAAACAACAGCAGCACAAACTATGTAACTACATTAGCTGCTTAATAAACCTTGACAAATGACAACCTGTAGGCTGAGGGTCCTGTGAGGATCCCTTAGGGGAAGACTGATCAGAGCTGGAGGACTGCTGTGCTGAACCCTCCGCTAGCTCTCGCTGTCTCTGCTGTTCAGCCTTCTTAAGCCTCAGCCGCTGCAGGCCCCTACGGAGTATAGCTAACTCAGGTGCCATTAATTCTGACAGGAAAAAGGGTGTAAAAAAGAAACAGGCATAGAACATAAGATAAAAGGAATATGACTAAAGAGCAAGGTAATAGAAATTATGTAGAGAATACAAGCATCAAATTTCATTTTTAAAAGCAGACTATTAATATTCAGCACAGGAGCAAAATGTGCTTTACTTGGTTTATTATTTTTTTCTTAAGGATGACAATTATGCTCATTATATTTGTTGAGCATCTACTTGCTCAACTGCTAAGGCAGTTAAGTTCTATAAAATAAAGATATAACCACGAAGATGCAACAAATATATACATGATAATTTCCTGCACAACTCCCATTCATATGATTGTCTACTACTCTAACAATATTCATTGGGAATTAAGAGATCATGTAGTATGTGGGCAAAACTGAAGCCTAACTATTTTGAAGTTGCCATCAAAATTTTAGGTTGTAAATTACAATATAAAATACAGTCTATAAAGTCCTATTTAATGTGACAGTGATAAAGCACACTACTGTAAAAGTTGTTTAATGCTAAAATGAGGGAGGGTGTATTTTTGTTTCTGATTTTGTTTTTGTTTTTTTGCTTAGAAATCAATTTTCAAGTTTGGGATTTGGTCCTTCTGCCAATAAAGAATAAAACTGAAATATGAAGATACATACATACTCTTAACATATAGGCGTGTGTCACAATTTTAGTTTTTATGATGAAAATAATTAGATTAGGCAACTGCTGTGCTGAACGTAATGAATTACTTCTCTATTCCAGTCAACCACAACATATTAAAAGGTTTCCCAATACTCAGCAGTAATCACCCCGGAGGAATAGGGCAATTAGAAGGTTTTAGTGCTCAATTTGTAGAAAGGAAACCATTGCTGTTTGATATATTCCAATATTTTCATGTTCTAGTACATGAATAAATGAGAAACTAAAAACCACTAAAACAATAGATCTTATGCAAAGAATTAACATTATGTAATTCAGAGCATAATAATGCATTGCTTTATTTCAGACCATTATTATTTTGCTGAACTGATTTCATGACACTTTTTGGAAATACGGATTAAAAATAAGAGTAGAAAAAAAGAATTAAACATGTCAGACACTTGAACTAATAAAACAGTGACAATTACTACAACAAATTAGTCTCCTATAGGCAATACCTTTTCTTAATAACAATTCAATTTAAATAATATTTAAAGCATTACCATTCGAAGGAGTATTAACTACCTTACATCAGATTTATTCAACTACATTAACTGATTTGTTTTCTGGCTATATATCACTTAAAAATAGTTTGGCTATAACAGCCACAACACAGTGAGCTAATTGCTGAAATGTACATAGAAGATATCCAGTTTTGAGGCACTATCAAACCATCTCAAAAAGGTAATCAAGGTTGGATGGAATCAATATTTGAATAAGAGATAACAGAAATTTCAGTCTTATACTAGACTTGGGGAGCTGGGGATGGGAAGTCACTTTCTCTGTTGCCAGGAAAACAAACTAGAGTATCTCCTAAAGTTGAGTTGAGATGTCCTCGAAGGAAACTTCATTTTTTTATTTGGAAGATATTCTTTTTTGTGAGATGTTTTTTAACACCATGGCCTGGCAAAGTAACACATGCTAGAATTTTATTGTGATAGGATTGAACAACATAAAGAAATGAAATAAATTCTAATAAATTTTCTAATAAAAGATCTGCATTTTGATCTGTTTATTTATTAAATTTATATAGTTACTTATCTCACAACAAGTGATTATGGGTGGTGTACAGCAAAAAGTATAAAAACATGTTAAACATGGTCATAGTTTACAAAAGCACACACAAGAGATTTGATCAGCAACAGAGTCACCTCAAGATACCACTGGTGCCCTGAGCCTCCCAGGCCTGATGACAAGCCAGGTAAATGTAGTTCATCTCATAATGCCAACAGAATCAATTAAGACACTAATAATCCTCCATGACAGAAACAATCATCTTAACTTAGACCAGTGGTGGTGAACCTATGGCAAGGGTGCTAGAGGTAGCACTCAAAGCCCTCTCTGTGGGAAAGTGCACTGTTGCCCTAGCTCAGCTCCATGCGTATCTCTGTGGTGTTTCTTACCATTGTTTGCAGGGAAACAGAAATGTCAATCTTATTTAAAAACAGAAGTTTCCCTGCAAACAATGAAACAGAAGCTCACTAAAGAAAAAGGTCTTGCCTCTTGCAGAGCTGCCAGTGTTGCCCTGCCTTCCACCAGCCAGCTGGTCTTCGGGTCTCCGCGGGTTGCTGACACCCGCTCTATACAAATCACACATTTACAAAATGAATATTTATTCACAGGAATTCTATACATGAGGATGCACATATTAAATTCCATTTGTAAACCTATAAAGCAATGTTTGAGAACAATCTACAACTGATCAAAATGTTTTACCTCTAAATTCAATTCTTTTATATTCCATTTGAAAGAATATAGTAACAGTTTTATAGTGATATTCAATATTTGAATAAAAGTAACATATTTTGTTTTCTAAAAATTAATGTCGCATACCATACTAATTTTGAAACTGAAAGAACAGCTATTTTAATTTATATGCGGGGCATTATTAGAATTACCAGTTCAAACAAAAGCAATCCAAAATTCCACTGAGTTGATATAAGACCATAAGTATGTCTTTCAGTGTTTTTCAAGTTATCTTAATAGCACTTGAGAGGCGCATTTTCCAAAACAATAAGAAAACAGATTCTTCAATAACAGCTAGCACTGAGTTTATTATTACAGTTGATTAATCCTGTTATGGTTTCATTCCCCAGCAAATTTAAATCTAAACCTGATGCTTAGTTGCTAAAAATGAAATTTCTTTACTTCTGGAGTAATGGTGAGCAAGTGGACTGATTCCTAAGCATAAGCCATAAGAGAATGAGGCTTATTTGAAACAGCGGAAATATTTTTATAGGATGTATTAATATTTACAGTCTTTTTATGTAATTCAGTTCAATAATCTTTACTGAAAACTGCTTCATATTTAATGTAGAAATCATATTCACTATGAACATAGTAGCATTTATTGTGCATGCAACTGATGCTACATGTGAAACATAAAATGATTTTATATTATTTAAATATTTTTAATTTCATTCCTGGAAGCAACGAATTGCAGGACTTAATGCATGAAGCCAAACCTAACAGATATCATTATTCCTACTCATTGCACAATAACTTCAAAACATATTTGCATAGTCTGTGCTATGCAGAGGTTTTCTGTGCAGATGTAAAGCAATTTTGAGCTATCTTTCCTGGCCCATTAGATCTGGCAGAGAGAACATGCTGTGGATGCCATCTGCCAGGGATCAGAAAATGGGACTTGTTTGCTATAGTGTTTGTCTTATAGAACATTCTCCCATTGGACATTATATCAGCTCCACTCCTTTTGGTGCTCCAGAAGTCTCTCAAGATTTGGTTATGCCAGCAGGGCTGAGGATCCAAGAGAACTGGAAACTTGTTTAGATGGCTCTACTATTGTGGTGGATGTACTCACATCCTTTCTGCTTGGGGTTTGCATATATTTTAGTTTTAATTAATCTGCTTTTAATGTATAATTGTTTGTGAGATAAGAGCCTATAAAAATTAAATAAATACATATATAAAATGAATAAAATGGCTCACAAGAATTTGAGGTAAAATCCTCCTAAGGGTCAATTAAAATTTCACAATGAAATGATAATATTAAACAGTACATAAAATGTGAAATTTGCTTTCCATTTACTGACACCTCAGTTCTTTCCTGTCCTCTGTTTCTCATGGTAATAAAAATGAAAATTTATTTCTGTGTTTAAGTGTTGTTTACATCCATCTAAATTACAGTGCTAAAAATTGTGTGTATTCTAATAAAAACAGAGTGAAAATGGAATCTTGATTCAATTTCCAATAAACTCACAAAAATTGCCTCTATAGGATTCTACCAAGAATTTCAACATATCAAATACTCCATTTCTAAAGGGTGCTAAAGCTGCTATGGCCACTGGTTTTTATACAGATTTTCAATTACCTTCTATCACTGCAGGTTTTATAAATCTTTGTATAGATCAGCTGATCATATAACTAAAGGTAGAAAAGCTAGGCAAAAGCAGCATAACCAATGAAAGGAAAACTACTTTCTACTATACTATAACAACCAGCTTATTAAGTTGCATGAATACAATGCACATGTGGCACAAGATGTATGGTTCAATTAAAATAAGAAAATACCCATTGTAATGTAAGTCTAATTCTTGCCTATAAATGATTAGTACAATAAAGAATAGAACAATTAAGAGACAATAACTGATTGGTTCCATAACAGAAATAACACACGATCAGAACCTAAAGATTTACGCAACTAGTTCTACAAAGCAAAAGAGCATTTTTATACATATTTGTTAAACAACAAATTTCCATTCATATAGTAAGCAACTTTTGGGGGAAAAGGTTTTTTTTTTTGAAACTGCAATAGTGTCTTACGTTCAATATATATAGTAATTCTTGTGAAAGGTTGTTTGAATATATAAAATACAGATCTTCTCCCTTTTTTCTGCTATGAACCATCTTCACATTAATTATTGCTAGTTTAGGTTATAAAATAAAGTTACTTCATATTTACATATTAGCATTATGGATTCAAAAATAGTTGAGCTAATTTTAAAACAAGCTCTATCAATGAAAATCTGGGAACAAACAAACTCAATTTTCCAACAATCTTCGACATATATTATAAACTACTATTATAAAGAAAAACTATTCTGGGGTCAGAAATTGAGCTAAACATTTCATGGCATATCTTTTGGGAGACAAATAGCAATATACTGTGTTGTAACAAATTATAGCCAAACTTCAGATCAATACAATTTTGAGTGAAGATTAATGTAGATTTTATAATTGAGGTCATTCACCCAAGTACAGGACCACGTTGAATATTGGTATAATAAATAGGTATTTTAAACTTCTTATATAGACTATGCTGGTTTAACAAAAAAACTTTACACACCAGGTTGATGGAGTGTAGAAGGTGCAGGTGTCTCCAAGAAAGGTCTTTGTTCATTGTCAGGCGAGGAGAGTAAAGAAGTAGAAGGAGGACTTTCTGTTGATGAAGATGTTGAGGGTGCTTGCGCTGACACTGTAGATGATGATGACTGCAGTTGTTCAGGACCATCTACTTCCATGGAATTTTCTGTTTCAGCACCTGCCAAGACATTTCCTGGGGTAGAAACATCTGATCTACTTGTTCCACCTTTGAAGAAAAGCATCAACTTAACTTTGCTTGTTTTAAAAAAAAGATTATTGGTTTATATTAATTTGACACAGTAACAAATTAATACATTCAACAGAGTTAATTAAATGTACTAAATGTGATACTTAGAACCATAAATTTGGCAGGGCCTATTGAAGCCATCAAGTCCAATCCCTGCTCAATGTAGGATGTCTATTAAATCATTCAGATACTGTCAACCCTCTGCTTGAACACTTCTAATGAAGGAGAGCCCACATTTTTGGGGTCATAATTTCCACTGTCAAATTGAGCGACAGCAGGGGGACAAAAGAGCTTCATTTATCTGGGAACCTGAAATGACTCATGATTAAGTCATATGGTAAAAAGCACTCAAAGAAGAAAAACATCAGGAAAAAACAAGCAAACCAACCCTCGCCTGTTTTTGGAAATGGTTCAAGAGGAACACACACA
>JAEANM010000761.1:0-32524 GCA_017656035.1 Myanophis thanlyinensis
ATCCTTAAACATTCTTGCAATTCTCGCCGGGGGTAAGTGCCATCTGTAAAACATCTTATACAAATTTTCTTTAAATGTCGTTGACATAGTCATTTTATAGTTTTGAGACCTGATTTGTATAGAGTTTTAATCTGCTGTGGAGTGGCTCTCAGTCTACCCCAAAGGTGGTATGTGATATAAAATATTCACCCTGATACAGAATCTTTCAGTAAACCATTCCTGGATTATATTTGCTGGAACTGGAACTAATCCTAGCATTTGGAAGAACAAGGGAGCTGCTTCAGATGGCAATTACTGGAAGGCAGTGTTGAAAAACTGGGGACTATGGCTCCGTTTCTATACTCAATTTGCCCTGGCCTTTGAAAACTACCCTGCTGCCTTTAGCTGCAGAGGAGGAATTAGAATCAGGACTGGGGGTGGGCAGGAGGTCTCTACACATGCTATACAACTTGCCCTATAAGGCTTTTTGTATTCTTGTATTTCTGCCCATCCCACATATGGGATTCCAATTCAGAAGTTATTTACAGATGCTGTTTATATACATGTAAATAAATCTCTGATGGTTTTCTGCACTGGTTCCAGAGTAGAGTCATCTGGATATGAACATTTCTTCTTTACCGTGACAGTTCATGCTTGGGTGAAGCTTCAGAGACTGCCAGAACAAAGAATCCATGTGTTAGGAATGGGGAGAGAGATTATCCCAGCACATGGAAGAGCAACGGAGAAATACCTTGTGCTGATAGATATTCTCTACAAGGTTGCCAAAGTCGTCCCATAACATTTACCAGGTTGCTGAGCCAAAGAAAGAAGAGAGAAAAGGGCATCCATTCAATTTTGTTAGCTCATCCCTCAAAAGTACTAATCATGAAGAATCGTCAAAGGAGCCAGTCCAGGTTCAGAATAATTGCAATCATCAGTCTGTTTTTCTCATGACTGTAAATTTTCATTGTAGTTTTAAAGACCTTTTTTTAAAAAAAATGTTTGATACTGATCCATAGTCCTCAGTAACTTCAGTTACCCTTTGTCAAATAATGTTATAGTACAAAGCACCAAGAAAAGAGTGGTGATGGAAATAAACAGATTCATTTTAACAAATAGCAGCTTAAATCAAAAGAAATTTGTATTATATTGGAGATGGGCTATCTAGTTTCTATAGGAAACTTTATGTTCATACAGAGATATCTTTTGCCACCTACTTGGTTCTATGCTCCTGCCAAGAATCTTGTAATTAAAAAAATTAAGCAGGAACTAATATTCAGCAGAACACTAGTTTTCAGTATTGTTTTGATTTCTAACAACCTTTGGAGGCCTGTGAAGACCTACTGACATTCTTGGAAAATAAAATTAAAAAATGGGTGGTGGGGAAGGAGAGGATAGCTGAAGGGATTTTTAAAAAACTAAGATTAAAAAAAACTATTCATAAAACAGACAGAAATAAACTACAGGGTTAATTAGGAGTAGCCTGAGTGGATTGTCTTCTGGTAAATGGATATTTTGTGCTTGGCCATACCTGTCAGGGCAGCCATTTTGTGATTAAGCCATGCTCTTCTTCCCATGGCTGCCATTTTGAAGGACATCCCTGGAATGCTCACAAAGGCCAGAGGTGGCCATCAGATGGAAAATATTGGTTGTATGATAAAGGAATATGCAAACACTCTGTGTAGGATAAAGGGATGTTTTTGGGAAAGGAAGATAGTTTCACGGAGACTTGTAAGCTGAAGACAGAAAAGGGGAACTGTGATTTAATGCTATATCTTGGAGGTTGCCTACTACTAATAGTAACATTGAATTCACATAACACTGGATTCCCAGCAACTTGGACAATGAATAAGACAACATGGGGAAAAATAATTTAAAAATACATCAGTAAAAACAGGGAACAAAAGTTGGCAAAAACTGGGTGTCATCAAGAAACAGACCAACACTCTCTAGAAGGGGATTTCATTCACCTTTGCCAAAGGCCTGGGTGAAGAGGTAGGTCTTTGAGGCCTTTTGAAACACAAGTAGAATGGAGACTCTCCCGGTCTCAGGGAAACTTCATTCCAGAGATCAGGTATTGCGACAGAGAAGACATAAGTGCAGAGTTGTGATAGATAAGGTTACATCAGCAAATGTACCCAGAGAGTACCAACTTTAGCAGATTGAATTTTCTGGCAGATGAGAGGTGGTCCTTTGAATAACCAGGTAGAACTTTATAGGTAACAACCAGCACCTTAAATCACAATTTGATGCAAACTGGCAAGCAGTGCAGTCTATAAAGCAGGGGTATTAATGGGCATACAAAGGCATGCCTACTATTGTCCGTGCTGCTGCATTCTGAAGTACATGAAACTTTCAGATAGTCCACAACTGAAAATCTATGGGTCATTCCTTATCTAAGAAATTCATTGTCAGGGATCATTCTTTATTTTTTTCCCATGATTGCAACATCTGAATGTTATACAATGGTCTCCTGGTGCTTTTCTATCTCAATATTTAATTTTCCCCCAGGCTGCAGTTAAAACAATGATCACACTTGTTATGCACTGCAGGATAAGTAATAGAACGAATGAATGAATGTGTACAGTATGTGTGTAAGTATTTGTGGGTTTTTTGGTGTGTCCTTGACTTGCAATTACCATTGGAACCAGAACTTCTATCACTAAGCAATGCAATTGAATGATGCCCAATTTTACAACCTATGTTGCTGCAATAATTAAGCAAATCACCACATTCATTAAGTGAATCATGGTAGCTAAGTGAATCTGACTTTCCCCATTAACTTTGTTTGTTGGAAGCTGCCTAGGAAAGTCACAAGTAGCAAACATGTGACCCTAGAACACTGCAGCGGTCATAAATATGTACTAGTTGTACCAGAAATTTCATCATGTGACTGTGGGGATGCTGCAATGGTCATAAGCCAAGGACCTATTGCTTTTTTTAGCATCATTGTAATTTCCCGAATTAATGGTCACTAAACAAATGGTTGTAAGTTGAGGACTGTGTCACTGTGTGTATGTGTTTTCAACTGAGATAGGTTTCTCCATTTCAAGTCACTGCAATCAATTGACTTTCCTCTAACTTCTTACCCCACCTTCGGAATTTGTCAACTTAAGGCAGAAGAGCCAACTTTAATATCACTAAATTACAGTTGGTAGTTTTGTTTCATGTATGAGATGAGGACAAGATTAATACAATATCATGGTAAAACAAAAATATTATCAGGACATGCTTTGGCTCTGTATTATTGCAAGTGGGGAAAGGCCTAAAAACTGGTTACACAGTAAGAGAGAGAGAGGAAAAAGTAAGAGAGAAACAGAGGAAAGGGGAAAAGAAATTGTGACAAAATAAAAACAAAATAAAAATTTACCAAGCAGGAGAAGTGTGAAAAAGAGCATTTGCACATCAACATTATTTTCACTCCCTGATCGCCCCCATGTCCATTCTTGTGTTCATACCTGCCAATGTCCTTATGCTAAGAACAAGGAGCAAAAATTATGCTCTGCCCATTGGGGACCTGTCTTGGATTAGCAAAAGATCCTTTCATCCCTACTTAATGCAAAAGGCATATAAATCAATTGCTTACAACCAAATGCATATACCGCATTTCTCTATGTTGTGTGGAATTTTATAGTCATATGGAGAAAAAATTATATTAGTTCCTGTGAGAGAAAGCTAAAGACTTCTAGGCTGGGATGTTTAGGGGACAAATTTCACTGAGCCTTGAGAATTTTTTAAAAAAATCTCTACATCAGTGCAGATTAAAATAAACTGCAGAAGAAGCAGATAAAAGAATTTGCTCCATTCTCAAATGATGGTGCAGAATCTTCAGATGGAAGCACCTAAAGAGTTAATTTTTAAATAAAAAGACAGTAGCAGGTCTAGCTCTCTCTAAAGTAGTGTTTCTTAACCTTGGCAACTTTCAGAAGTGTGAACTTCAACTCCCAGAATTCTCCAGCCAGCCAGAACTCCACACATCTTAAAAGTTACTAAGGTTGAGAAACACTGCTCTAAACCTTTCTCACACAGTACTTAAACCGTACCATATGCATCAGTATGTGACTCATGTTCACCCTGAAAATAATGGATGTGGGACCATGTTCATAATTAATGCTCCCTGAATAGCAGTTATGTTTGAGGTACCACGGTTCCTCACTCTGGATTTAGTTCAGTTCTCCCAATATTTCTCCCTTGGATTACAAACAGGATATGGGGTAAGAAGGTAAGATACTAAATCTGGGAGAAGACGAGTTTAATCTGCCAGCGTTCTTAATTTTTGTTTTAATGAATGAAGGGGCAGGAAGGAGAACTAGGGCTGGGATAAGAGTCCCGTCTGTTCTGTGTTGTCCAGATTAGCCTGAAAGAACATCAGAAAAAAGACTGCAGTTGTGTGGGCTGAACTGGGCGGAACTGCTTCTGATCGTCTCTCATATTGCATCCATTGCACACTCCTCTTCTCATCGTTGTTAAAGAAACAAACCATAACCTCTCTCTGACTCCAAACCTCTTTTTCGGCTCTTTTCCTCTTCTCTCTCCAGATGGTTACGCTTTTTCTCAAGAGGAGCACGGGGTCGTTTCTCAGTCTCAAGTTGTTCGATCCTACGACACTACAAAGCAGAGAGCCAGAGTCGAATAACAGGGACTTCTCCCCCGTGATTGGTGGCTGGAGGAAAGAGATGTGGATCAATGTGTCCACTGTGAATACACCCTTGAGTAAGGCTGGCAGCAGCAACGTAAACACCGGAAAGCTTTTTTTTACTGTGGCCTTAGCCAACAAGTTTGTTCTCTACACTGCTTCCAGACCTTGCGCACACTTTGGAGTGAGGTGGGAGGGGGAGCATGGTCCTTGCCGGAAGCCAGCTCTTCTTTTGGTTTACATGGTTTATGAAACATTTGGCTCTGCTGCCCAAGGTGTGATGCTGAAAACATTTTGTTTCTATTGCCATTTTTCAAAAGGCAGGGCAAAAGGTATTTGTGGTTTTTCAAAGAAAACCAAAAAGGTGATAAGGACCGTTGCTGATCTACCTTTGCTGAATTCAGACTCTCCATTTTGTCATGCCCAGACTTAGCTGCATGTATGAAGCCTTTATAATACTCACTGTTTATTTGACAAGACTGTTTACAGAGAGGCGAAGAAGTACAGAGAAGTAAATATAACCCAGGGAAAAAAGGGAGAGGGAAGAAATAAGGCCCCAGAACAATCATCAACAGCTTGTCATGGAATGGATCAGCACTATATGAAATACTTTACAGAACTCTTAGCTGTTTACGCAAACCACACACAGACATCCACAATAATTTACTCTGCTGTAATACTATCTATCACCCAAGTCATTTGAATGGCAGGCCTGTATCTCAAAATTACAGCTGAAGTGCAGCTTTTTATTAAGTTCTGAGATAGATCTGGTCTAGTAATGAAATGGAGAAAAAAATATATACTTGTTCGGATGAAGAGACAAAGAAAGTATCTAGCTTTAAAGTCAGTTACATCAATTTAACATTTTGTCCCCACTGTGGCTCATGACTTAAAATACTTCAGCGCACACGTACAGAGACAAGCTGGTGCCTTAACATCTTCTGCTTGTGAAACTCATTAGGACTTTTGAGAGATGGTATAAGACTACATATTGGACTAACTGGATCTTAAGAAAGATTGGAAAGATCAGGAAAGTACTACAGGTCCTTATTAAGATGACCTCAAAGTTTTTGCTGCAGTGGAACAAGATCCCCTTTCAAATAAACACACAGTGAAAAAGTAACCTCCTCCCTTGAGAAAATATATCAAGGAAATAAATGAAAGCTTAACCTGTAGTAACTTAAGCATATCTGTTTCTATTCATCACTTGGAGAAATGGCATAAGAATGTTTAAATGTTTTCTATGGTTGTGGGAAGTACTGCAACAAGTAGAGGGAAATTTCAGTTAGTGATGGTTGTTTATTTTTCTTAAAATCAGCCTCAAGGTCATGGCATGGCCACTTCAGGGAACAATGTCCTGTGAGGATTGGTTGTACAAATACATCCAGATTGTATTGCAAAATATTGGGCTATTGTTTTCTACTTCTTCTGACAGGGCTTTCTGTGCTGCAAAGATAATTCTGTTAGTAGCACTTTTAGTAAAGGAGCTTCTGTTTGCTAATAATTCTACCTGTCATGCATTGTTAAAATCACAACAAACCTACCAGAAAAATAAGTTGACATGCCTAGTTAGCATGCCAGTAAACAATTGTGTTCACAGGTTCACAAAAAGGATATCCTCCTAACTTTTCTTTTCCATGGTATTTTAATTTCTGGATATTTTTTAATGAAATCCTGAGAAATGCAAAGAACCCTTGCTTGAATGGTTGATACCCTCTCTGGAAGGTCCCAAAGGTGCTTTTTCAGGAGACAACTGCATTTTCTTGGTTTTTTCTTTGAAGACATTTCACTTCTCGTCCAAGAAGCTTCTTCTTTGGGACAACCATTACCTGGATGACTGAGAATCTCTACAGACCTCTCTGGAATACCTTGGAATCCTGTATGATTTCAGAGAAAGCAAAATATGAATATAGTCCTGATGCTGCTATCTAAGCAAGCCTTAGCTAGTCCTTGCAGCCTCACTACATTTCTGAATAGTTTAAGATAAATACCATTGCAACTTTGTCCTCAGGTGCATCGGCCGGTTATCCTGTGTGCTGTATATAAGGCCTTAAAAATTTGACACTTTATTAGTCCTTTTTGCTGACAGTCCTCCAGAACATAGGTAGATTTGAAAAAATTTGGTCACAGAGAGATCTGCTCATCCAGCAAAAAGAAGTTAACCATCTCTTCATTTAGGCTGAAGGGCCTTAAATCAATTCCAGTACTTGAGTGTCATTCAGTATGTACCACTTTTAAGAATTAACATTTTCGTGTGTAATTTTTTTAAATTATTCCACAGTATTCTAATGGTTTTGCTTGTACTATTAACTGGGAAGGACATAGCATCTACTAGCACTACCTGAGCTTAAAAATGATTTGGGAAAAATGCTTTAGGCCTTGTACAAACACAACACCTTATTCCTTTCTATAAAACAATATGATTTTTTTTTCAGACTTGACTGTTGGTTTAAAAAGTCAGTTTATTAAAAAGTAAATGTGATTCCTAGAGGAGCAGCTTTTTTTTTCAGGTTCACACAGTATTGTTCACTGTGAGTAAAATTGCCTTTGGCAAGAGGGGCAGCATATAAGTTTAATAAATAAAAAGAAGTATGATGGGCCAAATTCCAGTCATTGTAGTCTGGTTTACAAAGAAAGGTAAATGATTATAAGGTTGGAAGCACAGGTGTTGGGTTTCCAGGAGCTAAACCTGGTGATAATATATGAATAAGCTCAATTTAAAGAATTGCCTGCTTATTGTCCTTGTTTGTATAATTAGCTTCATAAAAAGCAGAAACAATGCCAATTGTTTAAAACAGTCAAAGAAATAAAGGCAAAAATAACTTAATCAAGAAAGAGCTGCAAAAAAATAAAAACTTTCCGGGGCCGATTTCTGAAATCACATTACATAGACCACTCTAATCCCCCAAGTATTAGCAGTCCTATCTACCTTCTCATTATGTTTATATACATATACAGTAATATAACTTAGGCACATTTATCCATATCAGTAGGTAAATAAACCAATTGTGCTTCTAGAATTCAGAGCAGTGGTGAAATACAGCCTGGTCACACCAGTTCTGCCATACCAGTAGGGGCAACGAAGCTTGGCCCCACCCACCCCTGACGATGTTTGGGCCCTCCCACCTGCCCCTGCTCTTTGCTGCCCTATATTCCCTTCCTTTTTTTTATGTTTTTACTCACCTGAATAGCGCAGAACAGCAAAATGTGCATGCACCAAACCTGTAGCAAAACCAGTTGGATTGCACCACTGGTTCAAAGCTTAAAATCTGAACAATTGAAGCTGTAACTATACTGCAAAGCTTAGTTTGCAATCCTGGGAGTAAGACCCATTTATTGCATTGGGTCTTACTTCTAAGGAAACTTGCAAAGGATTAAACAATATATTTTGCCAGTTTAGCTAGTTAATTTCTCCTGACAACTTTGAGAATTAGAAATCTTAGACAGATCAATCAACCAATGGAACAGCTTGCCTTCAGAAGTTGTGGGAGCTTCATCACTGAAAGCTTTCAAGAAGAGACTGAACTGCCATCTGTCAGAAATAGTGTAGTAGGGTCTCCTGCTTGGGCAGGGAGTTGGACTGGATGACCTACAAGGTCCCTTCGAACTCTGTCAATCTGTTAGATCTACACCCAAAAAGTCAAATTCACAGAATTATTTGAAAAGAAGCTCCTTACAGGATGCACAATGAAATCAACTCTTCACAGGGAGTCCTTAAGTTACAACCATTTGTTCAGCAACCTTTCAAAATTCAAACACTGCTAAATGAATGGTACTCATGACAGTCCTCACCCTTCCATTTGACCCAGCATCCCCATAGTCATGTGAATGCAGCTCCTGGCTCACAATTGCAATGCCACAGTGAGTCACAATCATGTGGTTCGATTTCCAACATTTTCTGCTGGCTACCCGCAAGCAAAGTCAAGGGAGAATTCAGAGCTAGCAGTCATGCAGCATCCTCATTCAACAACCCACGTGAGCCTCATTTAACTATGGGAACTGGGACTGCTGGAATTGCTGTCACTAATCGACACAGCCAGCAGCACCTCACTTTATTATCATGTCACTTACTGATGGTAGATCTGGCCCCAATTGCCATCATAAACTGAGGACCATCTGGATTTCAACTTCTACTTTAGCTTACCAGACCTTGGCTGCAAAAACCAAGGCAACCACAAGATGTCAGCAGAGAGATACAAAAACCCCTTCCATCTACTGGCCATCTATATTTTTGCAGACTGGATCAGATAGCATCTTGAGGTTACTCACCTAGGTTTTTTTATTATCATTATTTAGGTCAAAATCATCTAGTTCTTTTCCTGTGGTATATGTCTCACATATCAAGTCATTTTTCATATCTTCAAATCTGCTTTAAGGCAAGTGAAAATGAGCAGGAGCTGTCTGAAGTGGCTTTCTCCCAAATAAACAGATTTTTGAGGGCTTATTTCAGAGATCTGAAATTATTGTCATAAAACTATGTATTTCCCAGTTTCTTCCCCCCCCCCTCGGAAAAAGCCACATTTGTAATGATAGCTTGGAGTGTTGTGGCAGTTGATTTAAATCTATTAGCAAAGTAAAATGAAGCAATCCCAAACCAGAGAGATTCCATCAGTTTCCCTCAGAGAGGGAACCCAACATTACACAAATTAACCTCTTCTGATCCCATCAACCTTGCAAGTCTCACGTATGACACTATTCAGTACCATTAACAATGCTCACGTGATCCTTCTAGCATGAAAAAGAAATATGGAGGTTTCTGTCCTTTTTGTTTGCTTATTTGTCATTTGTTGGGAAGGAAGATTAAATTTAATAACTGTTCCGCTTACCTTTGGGAAGACATGGACAGGTAACCCCATATGAAAACAACTGATATGCTCTGCTTTTATGTAATCTTTCAAAACTGTAATAATTTATTGTGTACAGAGACAATAGCTTTATCATATCTAGTGTTTATGTAAATAAAAAGCCTTACCTTTATATATACACACGTATATAATTGTATTTTAAAAAATGCCAAGTAAATACTGTCTTCTGTCTTATCCTGAAGTTTCAGTAAATGAATTTGATATTTATAGTTATTATATATATAAAACACACTAGGTGGCTATGGAATATGGATTGTTTGAAAGCCTTGCCTTCTTCTGAATGCATCATGATAAGAATCATGTCTGTTTCATTAGAACGAGTCTCAAATAATTTTGAGAAATTCACAAAGGATTTCTTGGTAGTTTCCCAAATTTTTAATGAATTTCAGCCTATTTAGTCACCTATACAGTAGTACATCCTTTACCCAAATTTTCTATGCACTAAATGTTCCAATCCAACTCACTGACTTCTCAGTCTTTCCATTGCTTTCATCCATAGACATTGACATTTTTATATCTCAGTCTAAATTGCCCATAAATATTTTTCAGTTCTCTTGGCTCTTCCAAACAGGTTTGCGGAATTATTTATCTTCCAAAAAATCCTAAAGGTGCTTTTTCAAAAGGCAACTAGATTTTATTTTTCCTTGAAGATATTTCACTTCTCATCCAAGAAGCATCTTCATGTTCTGGCTTCAAGGAAAAATAAAGCCCAGTTGCCTTTTGAAAAAGCACTTTTGGGACAACCATGACCTGGATGACTGAGAAGCTCCATTGACATATTTCAAAAAGTGTTTTGCAAAATGCATTTTCCACCTCATTATATCCAGTTTTATTCTTTTCTGGTTTTGGGAAGCCATTGTCAATGCCCCTGCTTTATTTTTAAAAATCCTATTCAAACCATTATAATAAACTCTTTAATCCAATATCTATAGGCACAAAAGCTGTTTTTGAAAACATTTCTAGACTATGTTGTAACATCATTTTGAATATAACCCTTTGATCCCTTCAAGCAGGGGTGTCAAACTCAAGGCCCGCAGGCAGGATCTGGAAATAGCAAAAGATCGGCCCGCAGTGCCTCTGCCAGAGAAAACGGAGCCTGGGAGGGCTGCATGCAGTCCTCCCAGGCTCTGTTTTCATTGGCAGAGGGCAGCAGAAGGATCTCCCCAGCCCCGCCTGGGCCACCACAGGTGCCCCCAACACAAGTGACATTGAGCTGGCCACACACATCCAGCCCCCCAAGGTCAAACACAACCCTGTTGCAGCCCTCAATGAAATCATGTTTGACACCCTTGCCTTGGAGGCACTGGTGAAATTCAGCAGGTTCTAGCAGATTTGCTAGAACCAATAGTAAATTTTTCTAAGTAGTTCGGAGAACCGGTTTTTAGAAGAAATCTCCTTTTGTTTTGTTCCACTTTACATGGATAATCCTGTAAGGAAGGCAGGAAAGAAACATCCTGGTGTTGTTTCTAGCCTCATCTTTCTTGCCCTACTTACAGAAACTGCCCACTCAGTCACATGACCCACACAGCCACACCTACCAAGCCACACCCACAGAATCGGTAGTAAAAAAAATTGAATTCCAATTTTTCAATGGAGCATGCCCATCTGAAGACAACATCCTGGAGGGATGTAGAGCTTCTCATCGGTAGGGTATCCAGAAGGCCATTTTGTGCGGTGGAACCATTGGGGTTTTTTTTTAAACAAAACCCTACAGCATGAAAAACGTTAAGTGAGAAAAACAAAGAGAGATATACCAGTATTCTATACTGACTGATGTCTACTATGATTCCTTTCTCTCCTGTTTATATATCGGATTGTTTTACTTTCTTGATATGGCCTTCAGATGGAAAGGAATGGCACATTTTTATTACAAAGAGAAAAGTAAATAGAGAAAATAAAACCCAAAAACGCAATACATCATATCTCTTCTCCATTAAGATACAAGGGGCATTTCACCATGAAAAACACTGCTTTTTCTGCTTGAACCTAACCAGGAGTCAAAGGTGCTTTGGCAATATCTTTGTTCTGCTGTATATATCACTGCTTTCATCTTTTTCCCCAAAACATAAAAAAACTTAAGTCATCCTTAGCTGTAACAGTACCACTCTTGGTGTTTTGCCCCTTGTTCTGAAACAGCCCTAAAGTTGTATAAAATCTGTTAGGCCTGGGACTTATTTGTCACCAGTTTGGGGCTGGGGTCAACCGGGAGGATAGTAACTTTCATAACAATATGGTTTTCTGCCAACTTAAAAAAAAATGAGTGGATCACATCAATTCAGCAGTATGGAAAGGCTCCTAATCAACTCTTAATATAATTCTGGTAATCGGTTTACATAAGTTTCCAAAAATGAGCTCTAAAAAGTGGCCTAAATAGAACTTTCCAGTCTTGCAATAGCTAATTTTGGGGAAAATATGATAGGGACCAATAAGTTTCTGGAAGTTAACGCCCACCCCTCTCCTAGAAAAATGAAAAATATTAAAAGGCAGAATATTTCCTCTAAAAAACAAATAGAAATCTTAAGGTAGAAACTCAGCCCCTGCCCCCAGCAGATATTTTGGTTATTTGGAAGACAAAAGACTGAACTAGCTTTATTTGAAACATAAAAGGCCCTCATCCTCAGGACATTATAGGATTGCCCAACTGTCCACATGGCACAAACAAAAGCTTCAACCAAAATTTGAATCATGACCCATAGCCACATGAGAGTCTGGCAATCAATCAGGATACTTGCCCTTGCCACAGGAACAGGAAGCAAGGTCATAGCCCAAGAGGGTATAAATTTATCCCTCTCCCTCACTTCCTTTCCTTTTCACCAGGACTTCAAACCATGAGGTCTTTTTTCTGCTCCACCAATAAAATCATCCTTCCAAGCAGTCTCCATGTTTCCAGTGTCTTTCTCCTCACTTGGAACTGAACCCAGATGGACATTTCTTCCAACAGGTTGATACAGGTAGTCCTTGGATTACACCACTGTTTAGCAACCATTCAAAATTACAATGGAATTGAATGCAGGGAACACGTGACCAGTCCTCAAAATTGCTTCTGTCATAATGTCCCCACCACAATTCAGGTATTCAGGCAATTGGCTTGCAATTATAACAGTTGCAGCATCCCGCGGTTGCTTGATGGCCAACTGCGACTTTCCTGCCAGCTTTGTACAAGAAAAGTCAATAAGAAAGCCAGCAGGGGGTTGCATGTTCTTCCCCTCCCTTCACCTGAGGAGCCCTGGGCAGCATGGGCATCTGATATTCAGCAATGCCCATCTGCTCACCCACTTCTACTCCATAGCACCTGCCCACACTCTGCAGTGCCAGCTCATAGACCTCCCATCTTCACTCTATAGTACCAACGTGTGGCACCCCACCACTATTCCATAGCACCCTACTACCCATAACTCTCACCTGCCAGCCTGCTTCCTTGGCACCTGGTTTCAACATCTTTTTCACCTCACTGTCATGTGAACCTTCGGTTAAAGACTTGCTTGGTGTCCACTTAATGAAGGCAATGGGACAGCCAGGATTGCTGTCATTAAGTCGCTAAGCGATGCAATCATGGGATGCTGCAATGTTTACAATAGCGTTGCTTAGTGATGGAAATTTCAGCCCCAATTGCCATTGTAATCCAAGGATCAACTCTAGCAGACAGATAAATATATGCTGGAGATACAGGAGTCAGTGCGGCAACATATCAAATTGTATCACTATGCAGAGCATAGACGGCAGCTTCTTAGTTTCTAGGTAGGCTAGAATCCTGTTTCTTGAACCATTTGTGGCTCCCTGCTGCAAATAGGTCTTGAGCAATTTCCCTGCCTTGGACCTTCAAAATGAGTGGGAGTGCAACTTCTGTTATGCAAAGGTACAGTATTTGGATGGGATGAAAGCTATAATTCAAGAAATTTGAGGACCTCAGCAGAGGGAAATCGCCTAAATTTATAATTCAACAAAAGCAACAAATAAGTAGCAATTTGTTTCAGGGACCTCATCTCTGTTAAATTATGAACTTGCATCTTTTCAAATTCTATTATTTAGTATTAAATAATACTAAATAATTCCTGAAGGGAAAAGCTTCTGATCAAGTCAAGTCAAGTAGGTTTTATTGTCATTTCAACAATATACAGTACAGTACACAGTGAAATAAAACGTATCCCCAGGACCAAGGTGCTACATCAGACAACATAGATAAAAAAAGAAAAAGAGCAGGACACAGAACTACACATACCTCTAAAACTAAGAACTTAGAAAGAAGCTAAATATGCAAGTATTTATGGTTCCAGTTTGTTTTGTTGAGTAGTCTGATGGCTTGTGGAAAGAAACTGTTACACAGTCTGTTTGTGTGGGTCTGAATGCTTCTGTACCTCTTTTCAGATGGCAGGAGAGTAAAATGTATGTATGAGGGGTGTGTGTGGTCAGCCACAATGTTTCTGATTTTACGGATGTAGTGTGTGGTGTAAATGTCCATGACAGAGGGAAGAGCAATCCCAATTATCTTCTCTGCCGTCCTCACTATTCGCTGTAGGGTCTTGCAATCCGAAACAGTGCAATTCCCAAATCAGGGTGCTCTCGATGATCCCTCTGTAGAAAATTGTGAGGATGTGTGGAGGAAGCTGTGCCTTCCTCAATTTCCTCAGAAAGTAAAGTCTCTGCTGGGCCTTCCTTGTTATGGAACCAGTGTTGAGGGACCACGTGAGATTCTCTGCCAGGTGAACACCAAGGAATTTGATGCTCTGTACGATCTCCACAGAGGAGCCATCGATGTTCAGTGGGGAAGCGATCGTGTTGTGTCCTCCTGAAGTCAATAACCATCTCTTTTGTTTTGTCTACATTCAGAGACAGTTGTTGGCTTTACACCAGTTTGTTAACTTCTCCACTTCCTCTCTGTATGCTGTCTTGGCGTTCTTGCTGATAAGATCAGTGTGTGCTACCTGTTCAAAGTGCATGCGCACCAAACCGGTAGGGAAGCCAGTTGTATTGCACCACTGGTCCTGATGGCTGTTATCATATATAAAGCCAACTCTGTGTCCCTGCTGGTGTGGCATCCCTGGCATGCTTCTCCAAGACTAGTATGGTTCTTGGCTCCAAAAGGCCACATGTCCTATTTTAGGGCCTAGCAATTTTTAGTTTGGCAAACACCATTTGTCCCACATCCTAACTCAATTTAGCTGATAGGTCAGAAGCATGGAAGTTTTGGCTTGGTTGGAGACCTCCTTTCTCTTTGTTCTACCTTTTTCTGAATGTCACTCCAACTTATTAAATAATAAAATGGAACCCTTGGTTTGTCCCCGGTGTCAGGCTTTTTCCTTCACTTTCCAGAATAACTTATTGTGCATAAATTTACACGTGCCCACTGTTTTAATTAAAAATTCTTTTTGCAAGACATACATAACACCCGTGAGCTGTGTGGAGTGCCGCTGACTGCCAGCCTCTGATTCCAAGCAAGGGTTGGAAATGATTTGTAACTGTGGGCTGGGTGGGCTGGGCTGCTGCTGCTGCTTCCCTGTCAGAAGAATGAAAACAGTTCATTAGTCTTGAACAAAGCAGTTGTGCTAACTGTTCTTCCTTATGTTGCTCAGCATGGATAACAGCAGCTGCCTTCAAGTCTTTTATTTGGAGGAAGAAGCAGCTTAACTTCTCTTTAGAGAGAGAGAGAAATTGGAATTACAATGGGAGGGAAAGAGGAGGGATGGGAAACCCACTCTGTTAATTGGGGAGGGAGAGAAAACTTTCAAAGAGATGAAAGTATTATATTCCTTGGAAATCATTAAAGACTACTTTAAAGACTACTATCAGAATGTAACTGATCAAGATCAAAGAATGTTCACATTCTTCCTGAAGACTGAACAGTAAAAACCTTCATGTCCCCTTTTAAAACCTTATATTTAAATTCTGACTTTTCACTATCTATTAAATGAAATGTCTAGGAAAGATGTCATAGGGGCCATTTACCATTTATTTTATTTATTTTTGTATATTAGATGTGTCACGCGCAGGCCATGCCCGCCTTAGCTCCTCAAAGGCAAAAAACATTGTGATATGTTACATCACATCATGTGACGTAATCATGTTTGATACCCGTGAACTAGAAGGTACCAAGACAAGCTAGAAAGGACTGCTCATGTGAAAGAAGACTACTTATGAAAATCACTAACACTTTCTGAATTGTTTCAGTGCCTCTACTTTGTATTTTGTAAAGTAGATCCACTTTTCTTCCACTTTTACCAAATAAGCAAATCCACTAGCTTCCCTCATCATTGGCTATGTCGGCTAAGATTGCTGGGTCTTGATTGAAATGGTGATGCTTAGGAAATTGCCTGGTGGGGAAGGAGCAGCCATTTTGGGCCTTGGCTTCTCTGTTAACGAAGACTGCCTGCTTTCTGTGAAGAAACTGACATGTGCCGCTTCGTCCCTCACTGCCCTCAGTGCCTTGTACTGTCAGAACAAAATGTTTACAAGTCAACTAGCCTGAAGGAAGGTGTAATGAGCATGAGAAAACTGACAGATTTGTAACCTTGGGTAGTTTGGACTAGCAACATAAGAAGGATTAGTTCCCATAGTGTAGGAGACTTTGTGGTTCGAAAGGACAAGCTGAGAAAATATTGGTGTGTTTTTACCATCCAAACGCAGGATCTCCCATAGACAGATAGATAGCTATACACTGTGGCTATAAATAACACCTTGCTATTTCAGGAATTATTCAATCCTGCCACAGAAACAAGCATTTTAAGTTTCCATCATCAATGGAAAAGCTTTAATGGAGAACTATTCATTAGATATTGTAGATCAATGGCAATATATCAGTAATTTATTATAGTTTGTATTTCTCAATATATGTATTGTTTTATCTTATGAGCCATTCCTGAATAAAAACTTAAATACAAATCAACTTTTTAAAAGGCATACAGCTGCTAATCTTATATTGGAGTAATTTGGCTTGTTTGCTATACTCTATACTGACAAATTTGGTTTACCAATCATAGATCAGATCAGGATTCAGGATATTGGTTAGTTTATCTACAGATGTCAGCTAAACCTAGATTAATGACTAGTTTACAATTACACAATTAGTTTTCAATCAGATAGAACATGCCTGTCAAATTTGCGGCCTGCAGGCTGGATGCATCACACGCTGGCCACGTCCATGCCCAGTTTAGCAAAGGGGGAAAAAGTCCAAGAACACAAGTTTTACACACCCCCCCCCCCCCCAGATAGAATACAGAATGGGTCAGAATTTGGAATTGTCTTACATAAGCAATTCTGATGTGGTCTGGCTTTCTTTTATCTCCCATACATGTAGAGAATATTTTAAAAAATGACAATCATTAATCCCCGCAAAGACAAATTCTGGATTTACATCTTGGTTTATAAATGTAGAAAGTTCGCAGCCACCCCACTCCTAGAAGAATGAAATATTCTAGGAAATATTGAAAAGGCAGAATATTATATTTCCTTGGATAAGAAAAGGAGAAACATGTTTTTAAAGACAAAGAGTAGCTCCCTGCAGCTCCCTGCCCCCAGCAGATATTTGGTGCACATTAAGACTGGGCCAGCCTATCTACAAGACAATTAGACCTTCAGCTCCAGGGTGATGGGATTAAGACATGACCCTCCAGGACATAATAGGATTGTCTATCAGCAGAGCTCACTATATGGCACAACCACGCCCCTTCATGGCATCACCCAGCAAGGTTCAACCAAAGCTATGACCCCTGCATAGCCCCATGGGAGTCTGACAGCAACCAATAGAATACATGCCCTTGCCACAGGAACAGGAAGCTCAAGGGCAACCCAAGAGATGGTATAAATAACTCTCTCTCTCTCTTCCATGTATTCAGCTGCCCAGGACCTCAAACCCATGTGGCCCTGCCCATCAATAAACCATCTTTCCAATTAGCCTCCATGTTTCCAGTGTCTTTATCCCCACTTGGAACTGAACCCGATGGATATTTCTTCCAACATAGCTATATGCTCGTTTTCCTTGTATCAGTTGACAACCTCTTTCATAAGGTCACATTTAAACAAATATTTAAAAATATGACTTAATGATTGGTGGGTGGAAGTATCCATGCATGTTTTCTTTTTCTTCTCTTTTCCTTCTCTTTTTTCCCTTTTTTCTTACTTTTTCTCCATTAAAATGCTTCTCAGAATATACTTTATTGATTTTCTTTTCCTGTCATAAAATATTAAATAGGAAATAGTGTAAGCAGTCTCTTCCCAGGTCCCAAGGCTTCTTTGCATGGTTATAGTAGAAAAATGATAACAATACCATAAACAAAATATTAAAGGAAAAATTGTGTCACTTGTTACATGTATTAAGATAGCTAATATAACTCAGAAATATCTATGCTCAGGCAAATAAGAGATTTATGGACACACAGAAGGGATAAAAATAAAGTCTTCTTAGAGTTGAACTCAGCTCCTGATGACTTGACTGATGTGCTATGTAATAGTCACAAATACGGTTGTGGGTTGCTATTTTTTCAAGGATTTTTCTTCATTGTTCAGGTTAGCCTATAGTCTCAATGTTTTCTTATGATCTTCCATCAAAACACTGATCAGATGTGATGTGTTTAGCTTTCCAAGACAAGTCAGCAGCTAGCCATAAATTATAGAATTTAGTTCATTTATATTGTCAGGTATCTTTGTTACAGAAAGATATACTTACAGCAAATGGAGGGAAAATAAATAAAATGAGGATCAAATCAATGTGCCCAGAAGAAGCCTCCTAAAGGAAGCAAACTATCAATAGAATGGAGCTTAGGAGGAACAACATGAAACTATTAAAATTAACATTTAAGATACAACTATTGAGAGTGGAATCTCTCCAGGGCAGAATTTTGCTGCAGGACTACTCCGAAAAATGTGGTGATAAAATTTTTGACTGTGACATGGATCTAGGAATTATACTTGACATTCTAAGAGCTGCTTCTAAAGGATTTATCTGTATAGAGGACGGAAGGCAGGAAGGACGGAAGGAAGGCAGGAAGGAAAAGCAATTGGAAGAGACCTTGAAGATCTTCTAGTCCAACCCTCTGCATAAGCAGGAGGACCTATACTATTCCAGACAAATGGTTGTCCAGTCTTTTCTTAAAAACAGAAGGAATGGGAGTAATGATGAATGGATGGATGGATGTAGATAGATAGAAAGCAAGAAAGAAAACATAAATTTGGGTGCATACAGCTTTCCCAAGAACCAAACTTTTCAGAATTAATTCTGAGTTTTGTAGAGCTGTCAGTTATACATATCTCACATTTTCACGGATAGAAGGAGTCTCCTGGGAAGAAAAGTGTATGACTGGGGTAATTCCAATTCTGAGACAAGGTTTACATACCGTGTCATGAAATAAGCAAGAAAACAAATCTGTCAAAACTTGATGATGTTAAGTCTAGGACACTGTATACAGCTGTATACACTGTGTGCAGATTGTGGAGGAAATGTGAAATGGAATTAACTAAGCAGCAGTGCTATTTATACAAACAGCAGATTAAATCTCAATGGGAGTGTTGAACTATGGCTAAAAGCAGGCATATATGATGGGTAAATATTGTGGGAAAGGGAGAATTTGTTTAGAGTAGCCCAAGAGACAATAATGAGTAATGGGTCAAACAAAAAATGTCATCTGTCTTCCATTTCCTATAAATTCCTGACAATAAACTTGCTTAAGATCCTAATGCCTTACAATAGAAAAAAAGGGATGTGTGATGGCTTCTGAGGTTTGAGGTCTATTATGGAACTAGCGTTATGGACAAAAACTCCCATTGTGTAGAATGCAAAATACCTCTGCAATTCTGGAACCACTAACCATGCCACTTTCCAAAACTAATAAAATCACAAGGAAGCTGAAAAGGAAAAAAACAAAACAGATATTTGTCATCTTATAGAAACTGTTCAATGTGTTTATTTTAAATCAACAAAAAAGGGGAATATTGTACTCTTTCCATTCGTTGGTTTGTGGCAAGATTTTGATGGCATCAACCTGGAGGGGGCGATAAGATTCATAAAACAGGACAGGGGGACAAATGGAGCTCTACAATGGCTCACTATGGACTAGTTCAGTGTTTCTAAACCTTGGAAACTTAAAGTTGATCATTCATCCCTTAGCAATGGATGAGATCTCCCCTAATGATTTCATGTAGGTGTTATTTATTTAATCTTTTATTGCTTTTAAAATAGCGGCAAAAAAGAAATGGGATAAAACAGAAACATATATATGTTGACAGCAGCAAAACTACTGCATGCACCTCAGTGGTGTAGTGGTTAGAGTGCAGTACTGCAGTACTTCTGCTGTCTGCTGGTTCAAATCCCACCAGGCTGAAGGCTAACTCAGCCTTCCATCCTTCCGAGGTGGGTAAAATGAGGATCCAGATTGTTGGGAGCAATATGCTGACTCTGTAAAACCACTTAGAGAGGCCTGGAAAACACTATAAAGTGCTATGCACAAAAATGAAAGGGCATTTCAATCTTCACAATGGATGAATGGCTACAGAAGCTGATGGAGTTGGCAGAGGTGGCTAAACTGACCATCATTTTGATGAAAGAAAAAAATATAAGTACTTTTGTTTCTACTTGGAGACGGCTTCTGGACTTTGTGCTTGAGGTGGAAAAAAAGTGAAACTTTTATTTTGGGTTTTACTGATTTGTCATTATAGAAATGGCTAGTTTATACTATTATGGAAAAGTAAAAAGTTGAGGTTTGATGTTAATGTCTTACCCTACCTACTGCAACAGAGGGAGATGGAAGTCAATGCCTTTTTTTCCCCTTTCCCCTCTTCTCTTCCTCACTTTTCTCTTCCCTTCCTCCTCCCTGGGTGTCCTATTTGCTTTTGTATTTTTGTATTTAGTCTATGAACTAATAAAAGATTTTGATCCAAAAAGCCCCACTGTTATTTATTAGAATTTGTCAAACAATAACGAAAAAAATGAATACAAGAATAAAAGATACAAAGTACAATGACAGGGACGATAGGCATATTAGTGCACTTATGCACGCCCCTTCCACTGTCCACTTAAGTATTACGGTCCACGGAAGTCAATTTGCGACTGAAGCTATGAGAATCTGTAGCTGAACCAACTGAATCAGGTAGAGCATTCCAGACTTCGACAACTCTATTATAAAAGTCATATTTTTTGCAGTCAAGTTTGGAACGATTTACATTAAGTTTAAAGTGGTTGTTAGTGCACGTATTATTGCAATTAAAACAAAAAAAGGCATTTTATAGGTAAAACATTTCTGCGTATAATTTTATATGCAATAACAAGGTCCCTTAGAAAGGAAGAGGCCATCATAGTACTGTGCTATCCACTGGAGAATGCTGAACTGATCTTCATGTTGAACTTGATCCTAGAGGCAATCAACACTTCTATTATGTTTCATCAGATTTGTACCCAAATATCCCCTACTCACCCAATTTGGGGCTGGAAGCTAAGGATGATCCCTTCTAGCTGGTTAGTATTTGAATGGGAGACCTCCAGGGATTCCCGATGCTGTAGGTTGATTTGGAAATTAAAAACAAACATCCTGAACGGAGGTGGCAAACATTTTCCATCTTGCTACCAAGAAAACAAAACAAAGCATCAACCTTATCTCAGTGTTTTTCAATCTCAGCAACTTTCAAGATATGTAGATTTCCACTCCAATTCCCCAGCCAGCATGCTCAGCATTTTAAAGAAGCAGAGACTGAGAAACCTTGGCCTATTTGGACATCACCAGGAAGTCATCAGGAGCAAAGCTTATACTGAAGTAAACTTGATTTCACATTTTTAGTATCTCTATGTATTAATAAGCAGACTAAAGATGCATTAAGTAGATCACGGATAGCTTTAGATCAAATTCCAATGCACCTAGACATGTGGACTGAATCTACCCTACCAGGAACCAAACATTCCAGATAGTCCCATAATTTAGTAGTGTACTTTTTCCAGGGCCCCACATATACCTTGAATTTAAGAGTACAAATTTAACCATCTGGCAGCTAGGCAGCAAATGGTATCCCTTTTTACTACTCACTTCCACACCAAGAGGTATAATTCTATTCATTTCAGCTCCAGTGGCAATTCATGGCAAAGTGCCAACAAGATTTCCATAGAACCAGGGTTTGGTAGTTTATGTGATCCTGCCAAGTGCAGGCTATAACATGAAAGGACATACATGATTTGGATGCAGTGGGGAGCTGCAACACAGCAGCTTTCCACGAGAAAGAGTGTAGATATTAATTCAAGGAAACTAGTGCCACATTAAATTAGGTCTTAACTGGATGCTTCTTTTTCAAGTTAAATGCTATGCTTGAACACCTTGGCAGATGAGCCTTGAGAAAAAGCATTTATATTTTCCAGAGAAATCTCATGTTCCAAAGGCTGTATTTTATGTTTTGCTTTGCATCTTCCAAAATTTATCTCAGAATTTTACATGGTCTCCAGATTCTCCATTTTTGAGTACTCCAGCAACAGTTTCTTACTTGCCTGTAAGCACAGGGTTGCATCAAAAGAGTTCGGGTTTGAAAAATGGGTAGCAATGAATAACAAGGAAATAAAATTCACACCATAAAATATTTATTGTGAAACAAAAGATTTGTTCTCACTTGTAAGAATCACTCAAATGCTCTTTAAGAAATTTAAAAAAATTAAACCGGACATTAACAATATTTTACTTATTTTACATGACGTATAAAACAGCACATCACAAATCATTTTTATTACAACTCAAAGCATTTCCCTGTATATACATACATACACATTATGTTATTCCCTTTCAGGGTTAGCAAAGATATGCAGAGCACATAAAAGACCTTATAAGTCAAAGAGATAAAAAAAGAATTACATAAAAAAAGGAAACACAACTAAAAATTAGCTTACACCAACACTATTCATTTAATGTCACCAGGCTTTTTTATGTTTGTATAATGCTTTATATTCATATGTTGCATTATACATTGCCTTTTGTTCCTTATACTTCATGTTTTTCTGAAAACCTCATCAGTTCAAACCTAAGACAATTTTGTAGGTCTTAGCCTTTCTCTCAACCAATCGTTCTTACTTCATAGTTCATTCTGCAATTGCATCTTCATTAATTCTCATTATATGTACATACCACCTCAATATACTACATTCATACTGGTCACTCACTTTCATATTCAATAACATTCATTCATCACTCACATTTTAATTTTTTGTTTCTTTACCATAGTTCTTAAGTATATCACTCTTACTGTATCACACATCCTTGAGGAAGATTTTATTTTTGCTTAGTGTTGAACCATTATTCTCATATGCTATTCTTCTATTGTATACCATGACTGTGACATTCATAAACAATGTTCACTTCCATAATTCAAGCTTTTATCACACATTTAATCTAAATCAATGAATATACAATGAACCGTCTCATATTCATACATTTCTCAATGAAAAGCATTTCTCCCAAGTAGTTGTAAATTAGTTTCTACAATACTTTCAATTTAACTTATTTTTTTTCCAGACAAGTAAACAAAACATTCACCTGATTTTCACCTAAGTTGCTGGACATGTGCAATGAATTTCAGTATGAGAAAGTGCAGCTCTATGCACTTAGAAGGAAGCCCAACTGTTAACAACTGGACTTCTAATTCTGTATATATATAAAGAGTTAACAGCCCAAGACCATCAATTTTCATTTCAGAAAACTTAATCTACCTCTGAGATGATAGTGAATGTAATCCAGTTAGCTCCAAAGCATGTCATATTTTTAAGCCAAATTGATCTATTCAGACCAAAAAGGTCTTTTCAAGCTAAGAGCTAATTTATAAATCAAATACAATAATGTCACTGCTAATAAACTTCTATAAGAAATTATTAAATATACTGTAACACTAGGGTTATGAGATATTTTAAATGAGATCAATCGTATAGAACAATATAGTTTTGATTTTATGCTGTTTAAACTTTTTAACTTCAATAAAGAACTATCCAATTAAAAAATTAAAATTATTTTTACATGGATGTCTGTGGACTGTCACATTCTCATTGTATTGTTTTTACACGGTTATTGCTGATTTCTAATTCTTCTTGTGATTGCTAATTTAAATCTTCCTCTGGACTCCAATGTTGAAACTTGTGTAGGGTTTTCCAAGCATGTGATTATTTGGCCTGGTTTTATTCATATTAAATAAGAATTCCCCCTTCTCAGGTCCACGTTAAGTCTTAATATAGATGTGACTTTTGTATTGCGTTCAAATACAAAAGGAGTTAGGAACATGTTGAAGTATTGGCTACAATCCATAAATCTCATGTTACTGACATCCCCAAATGCAGTTTTCAAGGGATGCAGGAGCCTTTGTGAGCAAACACTGAGATTCACAGATCAGTAAAGCAGATACAGGGGCTTTCATGGGCGTTTTAAATTGGAGCAATTTACTATGATCTGAAAATGCCTGAGATAAATTGTATTTCTGCATTGACCATAGTCATAATCCAAAGGACTGCAGAGACATATTCATGCTCCTGAGGAGGTATGTCGCAGTGGCTGACTGCTTAGTGAGAACAATTTGAAAGGCAACTTTTATGGAATAATGAGGACTTGCGATTTGGAAAAGGGGGTTATGAAATAAACCCCCCGTTTCCTTGTTTCTGAATGAGCATGGCTGGTTTAGTTCCTTAAATCCCAGTCTATAAATCAAAATTTCAAGTCCATTGGAAAATAAACATTACACAGTTAGGAAAAGAAACCATACAAAGCTGCCACGTGAAGTCAGAATTATTTGTCCGTTTTTATGGCTCTCCAGATTCTCCAGCAGAAGATCTCTCAAATCAACTGCTGCAAAACTCAAGAGGAGGGTAGGAAGATGGATGTCAGGGTATGAATATCGACTTCCTACAGTGGAATGACTATATTTTTACCACTGAGCTAACCAACAAGTTCCTAGGACTGACACTAACAAGCATTGCACCATTTAGCCTATTACTGTGAAGCATGATTGTCGGTACAGCAATATGAAGAGTCATTGTACCTAGGACAAAAAGGTAAAACAAGACACTCCTAAAATATTGACTTGTCACATTATAAAATATCTTCTATTCACTAGGCAAATACTGCTGACTGGGAAGTACCTGAGGGGCATTTAATCACTTATTTACGCAAGTTTGGTAACAGAAATATCAGTGCCTCCTTCAGCATAAGTCTTAGCCATTATAAATTATACACTGGAATGGAGGCATTACCTAGAAATACCACTTCTAGATACCAGTTTTTTTGATACTGCGTCCAGTGAAAACGAGGAATAAACACTGTCTGAAGCACAGGTTTTCCAAAATTATTTACAAATTGTTGCTTTGTACAGTTCGTTGTTAGTACTCCTTTGCTTGATGCATCACTGTGACTTGGTTCCTTCCTTCCTTCCATTCTTACGAGTTACACAGTCACCGCAGGGTACATTTTCTGTTCGCTATTGCTGTGGGGATATGGCGACTGAACTGGCCTGTATCCGCTCGGCAGGCTATCCAGGTAAGGTGGGACAGAGGCCATGGGCATGGAGTCATGCTGCACAGCATACCCCACGTACTGGGGGTGCAAATACTGCCCTTGATGGGGCACTATCTGTGTGGCCTGTTGGCAGTTCAGTACTGAGAAATTAGTTGGCATGTTGACATATACATTATTCATGGTCCCTTCTGGTAAACAGCAGTTAGCTTGTGGTCTGGTGGGGGCAGCCCTGGCACCAGAGTTGGCACTTGAACTGGAGCTGGCAGCTGTGCTTGATTGACGCGAGGATGATCCACGGGAGGTGCTGGCACTTGGAATCATGGGGATTGTCTCCATTATCCTATTCCCTCCAGGAGCCCGGCTCTGTTGTAGTTCTTGCTTGGGTCGCAGACACCGGCAACAGCAAGCAGCCACGAAGGATCCCAGAATAATGAATGCCACGAAAACAGAGCCCACAATAAGGAATGGCACATAAATAGGCACTGCCAACAGAAAAGAAAAATTTGTGAGGATATTCTACCAGGACAAAATATAGATTTATATAACAGTGACTCGTTTTCGGCTACCTTTTCTTACTTCCAGCGAGACAACAGAAAACAAGGAATTGGTAAAGCAGCCTTCCCAACCTATTGAACTCCAACTATGCTATAGTGCTATAATTCCCAAAATAGCAAAGCATATGAGTGATAATTAATCACTTCTTGTAATATGCAGTTTTTTCAGGAATAGAAATAAGGTGAAACCCAGTTCCTATTGACAGCATAAACAGTATCATAATGGGTTGCTTTGGGTTTTTTTTCTTTTATTGGTTTCTCAATTTTCTCAATTTAAACTACTTCCCAGTAGTTTAAATTCTTAAGATGATTTTTCCCCATTCAAATACTAAGACTGATTCCTTTATAGATCATCCAAGATTGGTTAGCTAATTCAATAATAAATAATGGCTATAAATAATAGCCACAATTATAATATAATTTCTGATGAATTCATAAATTTCAGGAGAAAAATTGATGGAAAGCAATTTAGCAAAAGTTTTTCTAAGAAGTCAAATGACTAGGATTAGTTTGGAAATATAAATCACGCAGGAAGGCTGCTGGAATTATGCTATTTATATTCATTCATAATATAGAAACACTGAAGTTAGACTGTTATATGAACTGATATTATTTTTGGCCCTTTTTTGTTAAAGAATTTCATTTTTCTAGAATTTTCTTTTTGGTTAGAAAATCAATATAAAATATTGTTAGTAAAATGATATGTCTCCTTGAGACAATTTAATTGAGATGTTATAGAAAATGCTACATCCATCTAGAAAGTAAGACAAATATTTTTGGTCTTCCTATAATGGGAAGACGGGGGGGGGGGGGAATGAAAGTTCAATGTTATAAAATATAAAAGAGATTATGAGTGAGATTATTAATAACTTAATACATGTCTACTTTTTCTAGTTTTACTGATGAGTCTGAGTCAACATAGCTGATGGCAAGAGAATCAAAGTTCAAAACATCTGGAGGGCATTAAGTTACCTGTCACAGGTCTAGAGAATATTGCTCTGGAATTTCTGTAATTTGGAGAATTAGCAATTAAGATCAAGTGTTCTTCCTGGCACAGGGGGAATCTGTCTTCCTATACTGTTCCCTGAATGGATACCAAATCAGGCCAAAGTAAGTTTTCCTTTCAAGGGATATTTTTTTAAAATTGAAGGGTATAGCCTCCCAATGTCCCATGACTTTCAGCATAAGATAGAGCATGCTTTAGCTATCATGCTAGCTGGATCATAAACCAGCCTAAGATATTCAGCTAATATGATTATTAGTGGTTCAATGTTTTGTCCAAATGCAGAAACCTAACTTAATTTAAAAAAAAAAAACCCATTATTTTAGCACTGACAGGCATGTTGTGTATAAAGAGCAGGAAGACGAACCAGTCTGGTGTAATAGTTAATGCACCAGGCTAGAAACTAGTAGATCATGAATTCTAATCCCACCTTAGCCATGAAAGTCAGTTTGAGTGACTTTGGACTAGCTAGGTGCTCTATTTCAGGAAGAAAGAGGCAATAGTAAACTACTTCCAGAATCTTGCCACTAAAACTGCAGGGACTAATCCAGGCAGTTGCCAGGACTCAACACTAACTTGAAGGTACAGAAAAAATATGGAAGCAGGAAGTCCTAATTTATGATTAGGAATCTATTCCCTAATCTAAACAAGGAGATTTGCTAGTTTCCCCCTCACATTTTTATGCCATTAGTCACCATCACACCCTATCACTGGATATTCCAAATATGGCTGAAGAGAGCTGTACTTCAAATATAAGGCTAAGTCAATTCATTAGTCCCCATCATTCATCTGCAATATCAGAATAACCAAACAATATTAAAATAATGTATATGAAATTACTTTGATCACTGCAATAAGCTTGGTTAATGCTAAAATAACTCTCATATGCAATAAAATAAATTATCCAAAATCCATATTAAGAGAATACTCTTATTTGAGCAATAGAAGATTCACAAAATAGTTCCAGGTTTCAGTTCGAGTTCAATAACGCTTCTAACACTGTTTACTATTTTACTATTATACTGTTCAAAATGTCATTGGCTAGTTTATAGCTAATTGTGTCCTGTGATCATAGCATTGATTAAAGAAGATGATTAAAATCTGGAGGGAGGGTAATAATTAGAACACGTTCCTGTTAATATCTGGGACATTTTTGTAGCAGATTACATTTTAATCAATGGAAATTGGGCCATATCAGTTTGACAAGCTTTTAGGTTGCTCTGAGAATTCTCACAAAAATAGTTGGAAAGTAGGATCAGATAATAACAGGTCCCTTAGTTTTTGAAGAATAAAATTGAACCTGAAACAAGAAAGCTTGTAATTATTATTCATTTCAGCTAATGCAGATATAGCCTTGTACCTTTTTTTTGTATTCAACAAGCTCCTATTCTGTTTTTTTTTTAATTTGTTTATTTTCAAGTAAACACTGAATGGAGAATGTCTATGAATAAAGAGAAAAACCTGGAAGACAGACACCCCCACACCCCCACATGTGCACACCCCCCAAAAAAGATGTTTCTACCTGAAGGCCTCTATCCCAACTTTTAGCCAACACGGGTATCTTCCAACTGTGGAGGAATATAAATTCTTAAAACAATTTGTTGATGAGAAACATTTGATTGATCAACAAACTCTTTTGAGTCAGATCTCCTGAACAATCAGGTCCCAAGAATATCAATTTTCTCCTATGCCTAGTTACATTAGGATGACCTTAACTAGGCTTACAAAATAAACTCAGTCAGGCTTAGTTAATATTTTGATGGGAAACCATCAATATGTATACCACTTTTATATTATTGCCAACCCTACAAGATTAGGGTTAGGGTCAAGGTTTACCTATGGGATATTGCTGGCTTAATATGAGATCTCTGTGGAACTGTTAACAACTGGAATTGTGGAAGGCACAGTTGAGGGGGGAAAAACCAGTTGTTTGAAGTAGGGGTCCCCAACCCCCAGTCAGGATGGGTAGGGAGAAAGTAACTGATGCTAAGTAACAATATGAAGTTTCTGTGGCTGAAGGATTAAAACCCGACCTCAACTTTTATCCAACCATATCTTAACCAATATACCACAATAGTTCATTATATTGGTATGTCACAACTAGCTTCTGCTTAAGTGTCCCATTCAAATCTTCATGACTTTTACTACTGTCTACTGTATTTGTAATTAACTGCACAATCCAACAAGGGAGCATTCTTTTATATTTATGCCTAACAGGATATTGCTCTTTTGGATTTTAGCCTGTGTTTATTGACAAGTTGTTTTTCACTTTATCTTCTTAAAAACTAAAAGAAAGCCTCCCACCATCACTTCTTCGACAATATGCAGTTTACCATACCGAACATTAATATTATAGTAACTACTGTGCCATCCTCATGGTCATGTGATCAAAATTTGGGAATTTGGCAAGCAATATGCATTTACGACATGTATTTATAAGAGTTGAAGGATCCTGGGTTTATGAGATCACATTTGTGACCTTCCCACTGGCTTCCAACAAAGTCAATTCACTTAATGACCATGTAGTTCACTTAATGTCAAGTGTGAAAGACCAGATCCACAAGTGAAGATTCAATTAACTTGATTTATTACTAAAATCCTTTGCACAGGAATGTTCTCAACTACGGAGGACACCTGCTTAAAGTTAGATAAGAGTCAAGGGAATGTGTGATTTTGTCTGTTATGGTTATCTAGGGATTCTAGGCTGAGTCCCCCTTTTCATTCCACCCCCATGGTTATGCCATCTTTTCTGGTACACTTAGTAACTTCAGTGATTCACTTAACCAAGGGGGGAAAATTGGTGCCTTGCTTAGCAACAGAAATTCAGGTCCCAATTGTGATCATAAATTGAAGATTACTTGCACTTTAAATTTATGATCCAGACTGTTTTCAGTGGAGTAGTTCAATAAGGTCTTAACTGCATTTTTGCTAAAAAAAAATAATAATAATCAGGGGATGGCAACAGATCTTATACATACTAAAAATCAGACAAATTGGGTGAAATTGTACTAACTCCCAACTAAATAACTGCAGCTCATAGGCATTTAAAACTGTGACATAATCAACTCAAATTAGTTGCTACTGGTCATGAAAACTTTTTCATGTCTCTTTTTATGACTTTACCTTTTTCAATTCCTGCTCTTGGCGCACAAAATTATAGTAACATTTACAGTTGCCTTCTGCACCAAGATATTCTCACGCTGTTGAATTATCATGCATTGCTCAACCTGAACCTTCAGTTTTGTTCCTTATGCCATCCATCTTGTCAACTTGCAGGATTCTGTTTTTTTGCCATGTATATGTATACATTCGAAATAGACTATGATGTTTCTCTGTGTCATATATACTGTATGTGTGTATGAGGGTATATGCATAATGGTTATCCTTTGAAAGCTGAATGCTATGAAATTTCATTTTAATATATACTGATTAGTGTACATTTAAAGTAACAATAAATATTCTATTTTATTCTATTCCTATTCCATTCTATTCTTCTATTCTAAAACTATTTATTGCAATTCAGAAAACATCCCAAAATAGTGACTTCTCACACTGAAAAGTCTGCTGAATGTAAGCGCTGTAGAGTGTACAGACTTGCTTTCTTGGGTTATCTAGGTCACAAAAGTTCAGGAGCAATAAATACTGAGGACATTGACAGATCAAAGCAATAAATGGGAGTTTTGTATGTGGATGGATGATGTTTTTTATGCATTGTGGTGATGGTACAATAATTTTAAGGGATTTTGAGGGAAGCAGCTTTGGAAAGCTTTTCTGGCAGTTTCAGAAAGTTTCACAGGTGGGAAACTTGTAGATATATATCACAAGAGGCTTGTTTTGAAACTACTTTTCTTAAACTTTAAACAAAGGCAAGTACTGTATAAAGGAATTTCTAAACTTAGGATAACTATACAAATATTAACATTGAATGTGTTTAGCAGAATGCTCTAAACTTCTCTTGCTATGTGACTGAATACAAAGAAGCTAAATAAAATGCATTTCAATTTAAAGTACATGTTTTCCATCTCATGAATGATACCCATATGCCTGCAAATAAATAACTCAATCACCTTGTGTTAAATGTTCTTAAGTCACTTTTAAGTTCTCTACATTTAATAATTTGAGGTTTTTTTAAACAGTATAATTTGCACATTCCATTCAAGAAATTATCATTTCTGTGCCACAACAAATACATGCACATGTGATATGCATTAAGAGACCATGTAAGACCCTGGATAGTCTCCAGAGGAAAATATCCAGAGTCTTACACGGGCTCTTATTGCTGACTCAGGTAAACAGGTAGATCTGTTTTGCCTGTAACAGCCCATCCTGGGCCCCAAGGTGGAGCTACAGCTGGATCTAAACCCTGGAAGTCCAAGATCCCCAGAGAGAAACAGGATAATCCAGATCTGGCATTAGCACCCTGCCCGAAACATCCAAATTATTCAACAAGAGTCCCAGATTGGCTGACTGGGCAAGTACCAGAATATGATGGGTACTCCTCATATTTCTTTTATTATTTGAAATAATATCTTCCATAATAAATGTATACTCCAAAGCAACATGATGCTGATTGCCCTTTAAGCCCTGACATGACTAATACAGGTAGTCCTTGATTTACAACAGTTCATTTATTAACTGTTTGAAGTTACAACAGTGATTTATTGAAAACAGTGGTTTATGACCATTTCCCACACTTACAACCGTGGCAGCATCTCTCCGTGGTCGAGAGACATGATCAAAATCCAGATGTTTCAATATTTATGATGGTTGCAGTGTCCCAGGGTCATGTGATCCCTTTGTGACCTCTCACAAGCAAAGGCAATTGGAAAGCCACTTAATTCACTTAACAACCAACCAGTTAATAACCAAGCAACAGCAGTGATTCACTTAACAAATGTGGCCAGAAAGGTCATAAAGTGGGGCAAACTCACTTAGCAACAAAAAAATTGGCCTCAATTGTGGTCCTAAGCTGAGGACTACCTAAACACAGGCTATCTAATATAGGTAGCGCTTGACCTAGGACCACAATTGAGCCCAAAAGTTCTGTTAAGTGAGTTTTGTTCCATTTTACGACCTTTCCTGCCAGTTGTTAAACGAATCAGTGCAGTTGATTACTTAATAACCTGGTTGTTAAATGAATCTGGCTTCCCCATTGACTTTTGCTCACAAAAGGTCACAAAAGGCAATCCCAGGATACCAGGACACTGCAACCGTCATAAATATGAATCAGTTGCAGGGTGTGTGTATGACTGTATGTGAATTTTAATCACTTGATCATGGGGACGCTGCAAAGGTTGTAAGTGTGAAAAAAAACCGGTCACTTGCAACTTTGAACAGTCACTAAAGGAACTGTTGTAAGTCGGGGACTACCTGTAGCCACAAGCATCAAACCCAAAGGGAAAAAGGGGTAACTTGAGGGAGAGTTCAAGGGGAGAAGAGCGGTGCAATGGGGGGAGTATCTCCGTACCTGCCGCGCTGTCTGGCGCGTCTTTGTCCGGCCGGCCGTGCTCGGCTCCGCCGTGTTGCCGGTCGTTGTCGCACATGCCCTGATCCAGGCGGACCTCCGGGCGAGAGCAGCAATAACGAAGCGCGCAGGTGCCGCAGCAAATAGTGGCGTCGGCGTCGTCGAAATGCTCCGGGCACTGGAAACCTTCCCGCCACGACGCCCCATCCTGCCAGCCGTGGCAATACTCGCCGCTGGCCAGAGCCCCCCGCGCCCTCAGCCCGACCAGCAGCAACAGCAGCAGCAGCAGCCGTCCCCCCGACGCCGCCGGCAGCTGCCAACGCCGACCCCGCCACATGGCACCGCGAGGCGGACGCGCAGCTCCTGCCTCCGATTCGGAGGCTCCGCCAACAGCGCAGAGGCTGCTGCCCTCGTCCCTCTTCTGGCTGCCTGGGTGACACAGAGAAGTTCGCGCGCGCCCGAGAGCAAGAAAAAGAGACGGAAGAAAAAGAGAGAAAAGAAAACGGGCCGCTGCGAAGTCAAGCGTAGCGTGCCAAGTGGGGTGTGTGTGTGTGTGTGGGCGCGCGCGTGTGCT